>CM077350.1:27855899-27933399 GCA_039655645.1 Ammopiptanthus mongolicus
CATTCACTGATGGATCTAAGAATCTTAATTTAATTCTTAGATATAGATCTCCTTATGATAAATCTGGCATTGGATATGAAAAAGAAAATCCAACAATTTCTGAGACAAAAAGAGTAATATATTGTTCTATTTGTGGTAAAAATGGACACTCTGCATCCAGATGCTTACATAAAATAAAAGCTAGAACTTATAAGTTACCTGCAACTAACGAAAAAGGACCCAAGTCTATCTGGGTACCTAAAAGTAAAATAATCTCTGTTGCAGACTTGCTTGACAACAAAAAGAAAACACCAATCATGATACCTGGACAGTGGATGCTCACGACACATGACGGGAGAAAGGTCTATGTCCTAGACCTAAAGCCAAAGTCTGAAGGATCAGTTGTTTTCGGTGGCAATCAAAAGGGAAAGATTGTAGGTATTGGTAAGATTGGCAAGAATAACTCTCCCTCTATAAATAATATACTGTTAGTTGAAGGGTTAAAACACAATCTGCTTAGCATAAGTCAATTGTGTGACAGCGGATTTGTAGTGTATTTCAACAACGATAAATGTATAGTCAAATATGCTGATGAGTCCACTCTATTCACTGGTAAGAGGAAAAACAATGTATATAAAATTGACTTGGAGGACCTCTCTAATCAAAATGTATCATGTCTAATGTCTGTGAATGATGAGCAATGGATTTGGCACAAGAAACTTGGTCGTGCAAGCCTGAGATTAATCTCAAAGCTACAAAAGCATAACCTCGTAAGAGGATTACCAAAGCTGGCCTATAAATCGCATGCTCTCTGTGATGCCTGTCAAAAAGGGAAACAAGTTAAAAATTCTTTTAGTTCAAAGAATATTGTTTCAACATCCAGACCTTTAGAACTGCTACATTTAGATTTGTTTGGTCCAACAAGGACTGCCTCCCTAAGTGGAAAGAAATATGGACTTGTCATTATTGATGATTAATCTAGATGGACATGGGTAATGTTCCTAGCTCACAAAGACGAGTCTTTTGAGGTATTCTCAATATTCTGCAAAAGGATTCAGAATGAGAAAGGTATATGTATCAATTCAATCCATAGTGATCTTGGAGAAGAGTTTGAGAATATACACTTCCAACTATTCTGTGAAGAAAATGGTATTCTTCATAATTTCTCTGCCCCTAGAACACCTCAGCAAAATGAGGTCGTTGAGAAAAAGAATAGGTCTCTTCAAGAGATGGCAAGAACATTACTCAATGATAACTCTATCTCTAAGAACTTTTGGGCTGAGGATGTTAACACAGCATGCTATATTCAAAATAGAGTATACATAAGACCAATACTGAAAAAGACTCCATATGAACTGTGGAGAGGACGAAAACCCAACATATCATATTTTCATACTTTTGGATGTGCCTGCTTTATATTAAACACTAAAGACAATATAGGAAAATTTGATGCCAAAGTTGATAATGGTATTTTCTTAGGATACTCTGAAACATCCAAAGCTTTCAGAATTTATAATTATAGATCATTGATTGTCGAAGAATCTATTCATGTTAAATTTGATGACAAGAAGCCTGATAAGATATTATCAGAGCTGGACGAATCTTTTGCAGATCTTGATCTGAATGATCATCGTCCAACTATCAATGGAAAGGAAATCTTCGAAGAAGTCAAAGCTGTTGATCACAAACCTCATTTGTCTAGTGATAGCTAGAAAACTTGGCAATTCAAAGTTTACCATCCTGAAGATCAAATTCTTGGTCAACCCAGTGACAAAGTAAGAACAAGGTCAATCATCAGAAATCAAGCTGATTCAGCTTTCATCACTGAGTTAGAACCAAAAACTGTGGATGAAGCTCTCTCGGACGATGGATGGATCTTGGCTATGCAAGAAGAACTAAATCAATTCGAGAGAAAGAAAGTTTGGACCTTAGTTCAAGAACCTAAAGATAAATCCATTATTGGAACAAAGTGGATATTTAGAAATAAGATGGATGAAAATGGAAAGGTTGTGAGAAACAAAGCAAGGTTAGTAGCACAAGGTTATTCTCAAGAAGAAGGTATGGATTACACTGAAACCTTCGCACCTGTTGCTAGAATAGAAGCTATACCTATCTTACTATCTTTTGCTGCTCATCATCACATAACCTTATATCAAATGGATGTTAAAAGTGCTTTTGTTGCAACCCCTGGGTTTCAAGATCATTCCCATCCTAAGTATGTATATAAGCTTCAGAAAGCTTTATATGGACTCAAACAAGCTCCTAGAGCTTGGTATGAGAAACTCAGCTCCTTCCTCATGAAAAATGGCTTTAGTATAGGAAAGGTTGACACTACTTTGTTTAAGAAAACTAATAAAGATAATTTTATAATAATCCAAATCTATGTTGATGACATTATTTTTGGATCTACTAATGATTCTCTTTGTAAGGAATTTTCTGATCTTATGACAAAAAAATTCGAAATGAGCATGATGGGAGAGCTCAAATTCTTTCTGGGTCTGCAAGTTAGACAAACCTCAAAGGGTGTGTACATTCACCAGACCAAGTACACTAAAGATCTCCTTAAGAAATTTCAAATGGATGATAGCAAGCCAATGAGTACACCTATGCACCCAACGTCCATTCTGACCAAAGACAACAAAGATAAAAAGGTAGATCAAAAGGTTTACAGAGGTATGATCGGATCTCTCCTATATCTCACTGCGTCCAGACCAGATATAATGTTTAGCATATGTCTTTGTGCACGTTTTCAAGCTGATCCATGTGAAAATCATTTAATTGCTGTCAAGAGAATTTTTAGATATCTAAAAAGTACTTCTAATCTGGGTTTGTTTTATGAGAAAACAAATGAGTACAGATTAATGGGATATTGTGATGCTGACTATACTGGAGATAGAATTGAACGAAAAAGTATAAGTGGTGGCTGTCATTATCTTGGAACTAATCTCATCTCATGGTCCAGTAAAAGACAAAGTACCATAGCCTTATCAACTGCTGAAGCTGAATATATCTCTGCGGCTAGTTGTTGCTCACAGCTTTTATGGATTAAACACCAACTGGAAGATTACAACATCCATGAAAGTAAGATTCCAATTTATTGTGATAATACTACTGCAACTAATTTATCGAAAAATCCTATATTGCATTCAAGGGCTAAGTATATAGAAATCAAACATCATTATATCAGAGATTACATTCAACAAGGTGTGTTTGATGTAAAATTTGTTGATATTGACCATCAATGGGATCTTCACAAAACCTTCCAGAGGATAGATTTTCTTTCATAAGAAAACAGCTCAACATGCTCTATGTTGAGTGACCTTGCGTCCAATAAACGCTTGTGTCTAAGAAAAACGTGCGTATAAAATGGTTGCGTCCATTTACTGCTTTCTATCAGCTTATGTCATTACTTTGTGATATTTATTATTTGTCATAAATGTTTTTCTTTTAAAAACTCTTTATCAGTCCTCTACATAATTTCTAGGCTGAGTCAGCACTCTCGGGTCACGTCAAACGGCGTGCGTCTGGTACTTCACTGTTAATTAGCCCCCACCCCCTCTCAGTAACCGCTAGTCATCATGGTTCGTTAACCACTATTACTTTCTCTGACGTTTCAGTTATTTTACTCTTCTCTATATTAACCTCAACCCGTGAGCTTGAACCTCACTAAACGTCCTCTTCTTTAAAATCTACTCTTCCTCTCTTACTCTCAACTGTTCATCTTCACTTTCTTTTGCAAAATGGGAAGAAATCTTTGTTTAGCTGGAGAAGGAAGCAGCTTTCCTCAAGAGACCATTTCACCGCTAGTTCATCCAACTCGCGAGATTCCAGACAACTGCCAGATCAACATTGAGCACCAGATCGACTGGAATTTGCTAGCCAAATTGGGAGCAGATGTCAAAATCTACATTATTGGAGCTGGATGGGATCACTTCTTCATCAACTATCTAGAAGTCTATCCAAGACTTCTCACTGAGTTTTGGAAGACCGCTCACCTAGAAAAAGAAGGACACATCGCTGGGTATGTCTTGGGGACACAAAAGGTTGATGTCTCCAAAGTGACTATACCGTCTGCTATAGGATGTTTATCTCTCGGTGCCACCTTTTTCAAATCTTGGTACAATAAGTTTGGAGGAGAAGACAACGTCTTCAACTTCCTCAGAAATCCCGAAGCTCAGCCAAATGCTCTCTTTCATGCTGCTATCATGAAAGACGAAGCAAGGATTCTTAAACAGATCTTGAACAAAGCTGTTCTTCATAAGGCTGGGTCTAAAGACTCTATCTTTGAGGTGCATTCTTTTCTGCTTACCCATCTACTTTATGGTGTAAAGGTCAATCTTCCCTCTATTCTCTTTGATCGGATCAAAGAAAACTGCATTGATGTCTTTTCTGTTAAAACCATCACGTATGCAATCCTTCTCTCCCGAATCTTTGAAAATCAAGGGATTTATCGCATGCTAAACAAAGTTCATCCCAGCATAAGAACTTCCTTTCAAACCGTAAGTTGCCCTGTGTTTGGAAAAGCAAACCTCTCCAAAATGCAACTCAAATCTGTGTTGGCCTTTGAGCAAGCTCAGCCCTCTACTGCTCAAACTCAACGCATGGAGGCTCTTCAAAGCTGACAAGGAAGGAAGAATCAAACTCAACATGTTGCCAATCCTCCTCGTGTTTACTCTGATTTTTCCACTCTGGAGAGATTGATTGAACAATCTTAGGCTATGTCTCAAAACATTTTTGAAGAATTTGAGGAAAAGCCAAACCTGGAGTTTGCTTCGATGATGGAAGGTATAGCTTACACCATTCATGGAGAACAGTTCATCAAGCTCAATGGTGTGGTTATTCCTTTTGTTGAAGAGATTCATGGTTCTTTGCTTAAAGCTAACTTAGGCTCAAAGTAGCAGGCTCATGTATCCTCTCAAGCTGGTCTAGAAGCTGGCTCCTTTAAACCTAGATATAGAAAGAGGAAGCTTCTGGTGGACGAAGACGACGAAGAAGATGATGAGGATGATGTTCTGATTGCCCTCCTTCTTGCTAAGAAAACTAAGGTATCTCCATCACCCTCAACCTTGCCCAAACCTTCTGTTTCTTCTATACCCTCCACTCCCTCTGAAGAACCATCTTCTACTCCTCACCCCAATCCTAGCTTGTTTGTGTCCATCCCTCCTCCACCTAAACCAATGCGAATCAAAACCATAGCCCAACGGCCACCTAGACCCAAAATCCTCATCCCCGATTCCTCAACCTCCACTCCCTCCCCACAATAACCTGGTTCCCCACCCCCATCTCCACCCTCTATCCCTCCATCACAGGTCCCGAAATCATCTTCTCCTCCTCCTGTTCTTCTGCTTCCATGGTACTCTTATGAAGACGCTACATCTTCAAAGATTCCAATGGATAATTCTCCTGATTCATTGCCTGCACCTGAGACCCAAGCAAATGTCTATTGTGTTGCGTCTTATGGTCCTCTCAACGATGCAAGCAGTGAAGGTGTTCCTGTTCATGATTCACAAGCAGAAGCAAGCTCTGTTCAGCACACTGAACGTCTTGATGCTAATTCCACCTTGTCTGGAAACACTGTGGAACTATATCTTGATGATGAAGATGTCAACTCTTCTGCAGCTAAAGATGTCCACCCTGCTCAAGCTTCGGCTCCCTCTCTACCTCCTGGTCTTTCTCCTGAAATTGCTGACTACTTGGTAGATAGGATCTCAAGAAGGGTCACTCAAGAGTTGGATCGCAAAACGGATCAGATGTTCTCTTACCTTCATCACATCTTTCCTGACTTTCCTCCTCCACCTCCTTAGTCTCTTTTCCATTTCTTTTTGTTGACAATGATGTGCATCCTCCCTTCGTTCCTTTTGTCTGATGACAAACAGGGAGAGAATATATGAAATGAAATGTGAATGTGTAAAAGTTGTTTCGAATAGAATTTGAAAGTTTGGAAATAAATGTTCGTATATGTCTTGTTGTTATGCTTTCATAAACTTTATGTTCGTAATTATGTCTTCAATATGTAAATGAATAATCATAGGGGGAGCTTTTATTCATAAGGACATAAGAAATACTTTTTATATTGTTTCAAAAACATACTTCATAATAATGTTTGTCATCATAAAAAAGGGGGAGATTGTTAGAACCAAAACAGTAATGGCTAATGACCCCTAAAAGTTTTAATGAATAAAAAAATTATTATATGTTTACTGAATTCACTCGAAGTCAAGTTTATGCTAATCCATAAGGTCAAAAGACCTTTGTATGTTTCTGACTTCAGACAGTTCTCCAAAATCAAAGTTTCATCTAGCTCTTAAAGAACAAAAAGCTCACTGCAATATCTTCGTCCAAAGAAACTTCATGGTTCGTCCAAATAATCTTTTGGACTACAGTGGTAAAGGTTTACGTACAAAACATGATCATATAGTATTGTGCGTCCAATTATCTATATTATGCGTCTAATTGTCCACACTATTTGTGCGTCCAACTGCTTATACATATTGTGCGTCCAATTATCTATATTGTGCGTCCAACTTTTTATATATACCTGTGCGTCCACTAACTTCATTGCTGAAATTATTTTGACTCCATTTGGCATTGCCCACATAATTAACTTCTTCAACTGACGGGGTGAAGGAACTATCCCACTTGCAATTTTTACTCTCAAGACCAGTCAGATTGCGGTTGTTACAAAGGAGCGGAGGTGCAGATGTGATGGTTTGTCTCATGATTAGAACTTATGCCTGCATCACTGTCTCTATCTGCTTTGTTAGAGCGTCGACCTTGGTTTCTAATGATGTGATGGCATCTATTGAATGTACTCTGGTCAACTTTTCAATGTCTTGACTGTCACCAGGCAGCCAATGGTAATGATTGGCTGCTATCTCCTGGATCAAGGCTTGGGCTTCTTCAAGTGTTTTCTTTAGAATTGAGCCCCCATAAGCAGCGTCTATATTGGATCTGTTTTGTTGTGAATGCCCATAATAGAACATCTACACCAGAATGGGACCACGAAACCATGGTAAGGGCACCTTCGGATCAATTCCTGATATCACTCCCATGCCTCATAGAGAGATTCCTGGTCATATTGCACAAAATTCGACATATCAGCTCTAAATTTAGCATATTTAGAAGGTGGAAAATACCTGGCAAAAAATTGACATGTTAATTGATCCCAAATAGCGATAGAGCAATTGATTGCTTTGTCGGATAATGAGAACAGGAACAATCTGAGTCTTATTGCATCTGTTGAAGCTCCATTGTACTTGATAAGATTTGTGATCCTGAGGAACTTCTTCAGATGGCAGTTTGGGTCCTCAGGTGACAATCCCCCAAATAATCCAGAGTTTTGGATCATAGAGACCAAGGCAAGCTTGGTCTCAAAGTTATTGGCATCCACCGCAGGGTTGGTGATGCTATCCGTCACCTCGGCAGAGGGGGTGAAGTAATCCAGCAATGTTATTCTTTCCCCCATTGTGTTCTCCTCTATTGCTTGCCTTCACAGCCTGTTAAAAGTCCTTTCAACTTCCCTTTCAAAAACTAGATTAGGATCTTTAGAACGCGTTAGCATACAAAGAGAGAGAATAAATTGAAAAATAAATGTCTAAATTAACTAGGGTTTCTTTTCATCCAATGTTACTAAAATCATAAAATATCAAAAATTAATCCCCGGCAACGGCGCCAAAAACTTGTTGCGTTCAAAACACACTTAAGGGCGGTGTACCTTGTCGCAGAAGTAATATAAGACGGAAATCCAGATATCGTACCCAAGAAATTAATTTAGATATCTAAGTGATGAAGCAAGTACTAGAATATGGAAATCTTTATGCTATTTAGACTAATCAAAGACTTAGAAAGTAAATAATAATAAAGCAATAGTAAAAGATAATGGAAGAGATAAAGAGAGTTAAGAGATCAAGAGTAAAAGAGCCTAGAGCCGTGGTTTCACTTGTGCTTTCGATACCCCCAAATCCTAATTCTATTCAATTTCGCAGTTGCTTTTCGAATATCAATCCCTCTACGAAAACTATTAATTGTTTGTCAGGCAATTAATATTCTTTTACCCAAATAAACCTAATGGTCAGGCAAGGAGTTTAAATGATTAGAAAGCATAAAGCATAAAGAAGTTTAATGATTGAAAGGAATAAATCAAGTTTTCTCAAATCTTAGATATTAAACCCCAGTTATCCTATAAATCTACCAATTTAATTGGGCTTGATAGCCAAAATATCAATTAATTGATTAAGAGCATACAAAGGGTACGCAATCCTAGTATGGCATGAAGAATAACAGAATAACACAATTCAAATTGCAACCTTGAAACCAAATAGAATTGAATTAAATCTAAGACATAGCGAAAAGGGTTTCTACTAACACAAGATCCACCACAACTCTAGTGGTGAATTTAGCTACTCATAATAATAGAGAAAACCAAAATCAATAATGGAAAACGCATCCTGGATAATTGAAGAGGGAGAAGTTATCTCCAACTTAATTTCCAGGCACCAATCATACTCTAGAAATCAAAACTACAAAAGCTATAAACTAGAAAGCTAAGAAAAGAGTTCAAAGATGTAAAGAAGCAAAAGTTGCAAAAGATATCTCTTAAGTGGCACAAAGGGCGTCTAATTAGAAAAAAATATGCAGATCGGGCCTTGAATTTGATCTTATGTGCCATAAGCACGGGCGTGCTCTTCACTTGGCACAGGCGTGCTCTTTGCTCAGCACAGCCGTGCTCAATTGTGTCAGGGCTTACAAATTTCGTAAAACAACGTTCTAAGGCACGGGTTGCAACACGGGCGTGCTCTTCATCTGGCACGACCGTGCTCTTGCGATTAGGACCGTGCTAGCTTCTCTGAGGCCTTTCTTCTCTGAGTCAACCCTTTCTTCAATGTGGCACGGCCGTACTAAGTCCCCAAAGGTCAACTTTGACTATTTTTGTAAGGTTTTGTTTAGATGAATGGATTTGGAAGTTTGGCATTGGCGTGCTCTCGTTTGGCACGGCCATGCTAACCACAAAACTTCAGTATTCTACCACTTTAAGCTCAAAAACCTTCTCTTTTCTTCAAAAGTCGATTAAACTGCCTCCGAACGTCAATTCTGTCAAAACTTAAGTAAAACGGTGAAATACAATAATATTTATCTTAAAATGTATCGAAATTTGACCCAAAACCCCTACAAAATGCACATAATTGAGGTTCATCAGGAGACTTAAACCATTTGTCTCACTCTCTCTCTCTCTCTCCCCCCCTTTAACCTTGGCCGAAGCCTCCTCACCCATTTCACTCTATCACTTTTCATTTTTCAACTTCATTTCATCATTTCTCCTTCTTCTCTCTAAAACTCATCCATGGCTTTTTTCTCTAATCTTTCTCTTTCTCTCTCTCTACTATCCATATACTTCATTTTTCAAAACCAATTACACCATCATCATCTACTCAACATTCTCTACAACTTTGTAGAAGAAAGTTTTCTCAAAGGATCACTTTCATTTTTGAACCAAGATCAAGAACTCACCTTTTAATCATACTTCTTCAAGAGTAAGTGTTCCTATGTTCAATCTCTTCAACTTTTGTTCTTGAAGTTCATGAAAAATCCATACTTTTTCTAGTGAGATTTTCGAAACTCACTCCATGAAAATGGTTTCTATTTTTCCTTAAAGGTTCAAGCTTTGAATTCATCACCTTTCATCCTTCAAAGAGTGTGAACTAGGTCTTCAACTAAGGTATGAGTAAGAATGTCCATATCACACCTTATGTAGGATGGGATTAGTTTCTAAGTATTTTCATGGCCACAGCTTATTTGTGTTCTTCACTTTCTTGTGAAGATTATTTTTTATGAAAGTTGTAATAGTTTAGTAATTTTATTTCTATGCTTATTGTTGCGTTCAAAACACACTTAAGGGCAGTGTACCCTGTCGCAGAAGTAATATAGGACGGAAGTCCAGATATCGTACCCAAGAGATTATTTTAGATAACTAAGTGAAAAAGCAAATACTAGAATAGGGAAATCCTAATGCTATTCAGACTAATCAAGAACTCAAAAGAAATAGACAATAATAAAGTAATAGTAAAAGTTAATGAAATAAGAATAAAAGAGAGTTTAGAAATCAAGAGTAAAGACCCTAGAGCCATAGTTTCACTTGTGCTTTCGATATCCCCCAAATCCTAATTCTATTCAATTTCGTAATTGCTTTTCGAATACCAATCCCCATATGAAAACTATTAATTGTTTGTCAAACAACTAATATTCTTTTCCCTACATGAACCTAAAGGTTTTGAGGCAAAGAGGTTAAATGATTAGAAAGCATGAAGTGCATTAAGGTTGAATGATTGAAAGGAATAAATCACATTTTCTCAAATATAGATGTTAAACCCCGGTTATCATATAGGTCTACCAATTTAATTGGGCTTGATAGCCAAAATATCAATCAATTGATTAAGAGCATACAAAGGGTGCACAATCGTAGTATGGGATGAAGAACAACAGAATAACACTATTCAAATTGTAACCTTGAAACCACATAGAATTAAATTAAAGCTATGACATAGCGAAAAAGGTTTCTAGTAACGCAAGATCCACCACAACTCTAGTGGTGAATTTAGCTACTCATAGTAATAGAGGAAACCAAAATCAACAATGGAAAACGCATCCTGGATAATTGAAGAGGGAGAAGTTGTCTCCAACTTGATTTTCAGGTGCCAAATCCAACTCTAGAAATCAAAACTACATAAACTATAAACTGGAAAGCTAATAAAAGAGTTCAAGATGTAAAAGAGTAAGAGATGCAAAAAATGTCTCTAAAGTGGCACAGAGAGCCTCTATTTATAACAAAATTTGTAAGCCGGGCCTTGAATTAGATCTTCTGCGCCATTAGCATGGGCATGCCAATCAGGTGGCACGGCCGTGTGTAACACCCCTCCTTCAGGTATCACTTTCGTAATCCCAAACACTATAAAGTAAAAGAAAAGATTTGCTGGTTCACATTCGGAAAAAGATTTTCTTTACTTATATCTTACTTACTACGAAAATCGTGGTAGAATTTTTCTTCTTATAACACTGAGGAACATATACTCAAGATGATTCTTAAAACTAATCATATACACATATACGTATCACCAGTTTAACAACATACATAGGAGACCTTAGACAACTCGTCCATTTCCAAAAAGTATTGACAAAAGTAAAACGCTATAAGTCCAAACACTAGGTAGTGATGGGTCTGAGAATCAAATCTCCGAAACCTTGGTCATCAGTAGCCACTCACAGACTACCCAAGAGACACTACCTCAAAAGAAAACCCTAAGCTGGTATAACACTAACAAAAGATGTACTTCCTAACATACGCGGCATCCCTGAGACTGGGTCTCGTCTTCAACCACCCATGCCTCTTCATCATCAGCATCGAGCAGTTCATGCTACAGGGTCCCGAAGTGACCCAGAGGACTGTTGATAAACATCTGTACATGTATCCACAAAACACAACAGGGTGTTCAACATGTATAGGCAAGGGTGAGAAACCAATATAAGAATCCAAAAACGACAACTATATACCCAAATACAAACAGCAGATTCATATAAGCATGCCTCACATAATCATAATCATCCACAACGTAGTACAACATATCATAGTACGAAAGTAAATCACAAAGGCTTATTTTCAAAAACGTATGCATGAACACTTCCACATATATCAACTAACCTTATGTTCTTAATTTCTGGAAATCCCATCATCTTTCAATGAGCTGATCAGGCTCAAAATTCATTGGGCCGCAGGCAACAATGACTAGCCCTAACTGTCTAAATGTAAGTAAATGAATCCCATGAGATCTCACATGAGCGCGCAAATCAGAGGTACTTATAATGTAAACTTGTCATACTATATTGTCCAATTCCAGGCACAATACGAACACACAGCAAGAATGACATAATTGTCCATCAAGGCACAATATTACATGATGACATACGTCATCCCCAGGTTTCCCTGCTATCAAGGTCCCTTCATTTCATGGCACGTCTGCCAACAACACATATGCATGAGAAAACATTTGTTTTCGTCTGCTTATCTTTGTCGCATAAATATTTCCTTGTTGAAGCATGAACGCTATCAACCACCATAATGTCTTAGACTCTTTAAGCCTTTATAACATTTTCTCAAAAAATAGACACTCGGTCCAAAACTCAAAAAGTACACGCAGTCCACACAGCTCAAACCCAAAATTCCCTAACTGATGCACCAGTTTCGGATTTTGGATTTTACAGCTCAAAAACGACTGCAAAGCCCCTTGGACCACAAAGACTGTCCACCAGCTTATACGATCAACATGCTAACACGGATCCTTGATCCACGTGTTCTGGAGAAACCTAGAACCCCGACGTCTCAGTTTCTAGGTTCCAAACCAAAAATGACATTTCTCTTTTGAAAACTCAACCAAAACCCAAATCTCCGAAGCTTACACAAAGCCTATGAGATCGGTTTCCCATAAAAAAAAACTCGTGGTTGAAAACCACTTTTTGTCTTTCATCGTAATTCGATAAAACGCAATACTTTGAAATACGGTTCATAAAAATCCTTTCTCTTGGATAAAACAATTTATTTTGGCACGACGTTTCCAAAAACACTTTTGCTTGAAAAGGTTCCTTTTATCACTTTAAAAACTACCCATGTCTCCAAAACACACTTTTCAACTCAAAACCTAATTTTTCTCAATTAAAGCATTTCTTTATCTTTTTCCCTTTATGTCAACTCAACTTTAATAAAGTAAATGATTATTTTTCTTTATTCACAAAATCCAATTTCTTTCTTTTTTCTTCCAAAGTTCATTGAAAAACTTTAATGTTATTATTTTTCTTATCCAACGTCCCAAACTTTTTGAAGCTTTTACGTCTCACGATTTTGGATCCTAACCGATTTTAGGTCCTTTAACATAATAATCACCACCACAAACATATTATACATTCATACATCACAATCCAATGCCAAACAATAAAATCAGGCATAAACAGCTAATTTCAGATATAGGCAATTATCAGCAGGTAAATTCAAAACACTTCACAATAATCAAACACAGATAAATTATTACCATCCATACACACAAATACAGCATACAGCTATCGGAATTGGAATTCCTCAAGTTATCCCCTTACCTCTCGGAGTTCCCTAAAAGCAATAAGTCTCCCGGTTGATCCGAAAATGGTCCAATCCCTCGCCTGATTACCCGACGATCACTAAACACCTACAAACCAACAATGCATCAACATTAAATCACAAAATTTTCTCCTACACTATTCACCCTAGGTTCGGCCGAGTGCTAGAAAATAGGGCTAGGGTTCTCCAAAAATTCTCATCTCTTGGATTCCATACTAACCAGGTGTGACAAGATGAAATCAAAGATTAAAATACCAAAATTTCAACCAAAACTCTACACACCCAAATGGGGTAGGTTCGGCCCAAAAATACCCATATGAGTTAGGAGGATTCCTTGGTTCTAAGCTCTTGGATTATGAAAGAATACAATGAACCTAGCTCAAAGAAAGTGGTTTGACATTAAAAGGATTTTTCTACAATTTTTCATGGATTTTTGAAGTTTATGTTTCAAAACCTAAACTACCATGAATCAAGGAAATGAATGGACAAATAGAGAGATTAAGAGATCAAGGATGGAAGTTACACCTCCTAGATGACAAAGCTTGAGAAGAAATCAACTTTGTTTCCACAAAAATCTTCGAAGTTTAAAAGGATTTTGGGAGAAAATGGAGGAATGAAGAAGAAGAAAGAAAGAAAGTGAAGGGAGAAAACAAGAAAGGGGGTGTGGGGTGAGAGAGTGAAGACATAAGGAGATTCTAAAATCTTTCTTAAGGGCAATTTTGTCATTTCCCCTTAGGTTAAGTTGTAATTTCATGGAAACTCAAGGGCGTTTTGGTTATTTCACGTCCAGATATTTTCTGAAAACCATCATGACACTGGCACGCTTTCCTAGGTGACTTGACCTAATGTGACTTCGAGATTATCCGTTCGCGGGACCCGTTAAATCCTTACACAACTCAAATCGTCTCCTGGTTCGAGTTTTCGCCCAAATAGTTTATATTATTTTCACTTTTTAACATCAAGAACCAATTTTAGCAAAATTGTAGGGAATTAAATTCTAAGACTAACTGTCTCGTTCACGAGTCAAAATTAGGTCTTTATAGTAGTAAAACACTACTTACTATCAGTGAAAAACGCAGACCGGGATCCGTCTGAGTTTTCGACCCAAAATTTAACTGTAACTCCCTACGATAGCATAGAGCGTGACTATGGTCTCAGATTATTTTATTTCACTCTCTAGACCCTTAAATAAAGTACAAACTCATAAATATTGTTTATTAACTTTAGAAAGCTTGAAAAATTGGGGTGTTATATTGCTACCCCACTAAAAAAAAATTTCGTCCTCAAAATTTCGTGACTCAAAACTAGACAGGATTTCTTAATCTCCGGATCTGACATTGTACTCTCTGTACGTAATAACGAACTCCATACTTATTCTCCGTTCGATTTACCAAAAAATCAAATTGCTTATCCTCAATCCATACTCCTTCTCCTTGATTCTTTACCTAAGTCTCTCCCACGTGTTACACCACACCCACCATTTCTAATCCAAGATATCCAATCTTCGTCTTAGTTCCTCTGGAACGTAATCCACCTCTCCATCTTTTTTATCACAATCGTGCATCTCAACCTCAAAGGGCATGATTGCAACTCTTACTGTAACTACAGCAGAAAAGAATCACGTCGGGTAGAACTTCCTAATATCATAAATCTTAAATTTTTGTAACAACTTAGTCTTTCTCAAGGATTCTTCTTGTCTATAATTCTTCAAGCTCATCCCATCAATCTTAGCTACAGATATTGGTCATTACTCTAAATCTCCAAACTACTATTCTACCTCAATCAATACTTGGCTCATGATAATTATCTCACTCACTGAGATTGATCTTAAAAATTCACATTCTATCAGTCATAACTATACCCCAACAAAACTTCTTCTCATTTCTTGTTGATCTCGTTAAAATAATTCTCACAGTAAATACTACAGTTACTCCCAACCGACCTTCCAAAGATTCAAATCGTTCTTCTTGCTCGTTCACTTGAGTTGAAGGTGATCAGTTGAACTCAGTCTCCACTTTGTCCTTGAAGGCTAAGGAAATAAATTTTCAACAAAGGAAAATTTTTCTTGGTCTTACTTTCACAACAAAGAATATAGGAGAATTTACCACTCTAAAAGAATACAAAAGATTCTTCAGTAGGTTCATGAGTGTAAAAATTCAAAGCTAATACATTTTACAACCATGACTCTAATAAAGTCCCTTCTTTCACAAGAATCTCCCAAAAGATTATGGAATCAAAAGATAAACAATCTGGCCAAAAATTAGACTGGACCAGCTTTACCAAAATTAAAAGTGATTAGACAAAGTTTCATCAAGAAACTTCCAGTATCAAGTATTTGTTCGTGTTATAACTCAAGGAATAGTCATAACAACCCTTCCAATAAAATACTATGAAGATATCCAAACCTATGGATATTATTAAACCAATCCCTCAAATGTCTAATACACAGGGGATTGTACAAGGATAGGAGTGCAAAAATTCACATGACAAAGAAGAAACAGGTATTTCTAAACATTTCACACAATTCATCACAAAAATGTATGATTGCACAAGTACGGTTAAGGGATTACCGTCTAGGTTGCAACTACCTCGTATGAGATCGTCGTAATTTGAAGCCTCAGTACCACTCATGGTGTACACTCTTCCCTTTGCCGTCAGTCGTTCTGATCCCGATGTTGTTATCAGCGGCTGGGACAGGTTTCTGTGTCTTGCAGTCTCTTGCTATGTGCCCTCTTTGTCCACAAGTAAAACATCTAGGACTCCGCACAGAGCAGGTGTTGGCCATATGTGATGGATCTCCACACTTAAAACGTCTTCTATCTTGGCCTTGGTTCTGATGTTTCTAGCCTCCACTGCCTGATACGTAAGCAACAGAATAATATTGTTGTTGGTTCTGATCATTCCCTAGTCGGGAATAAGGCTTCGTCTGACTCCGTTCTCCTCTCTGATCATGGTATTTATCCTTGAAATGGGAAGGTCCTCCAACGTTCCCTCTATAGGCCCTTCCATGCTTTATCAGCTCCACTTGTCTGCTCTTCTCTACTAATGCCTGGAAATTTCGAAGTCCCTGCGGCAACACTGATTTCTGGATTTCACACCTGAAACCCCTCTCGAAACATTCGCAATTCCAGTCTTAATCAGGATTGTTCTGGAAGAATCAGAAATACTTGGCCAGTGATTCAAACTTGGCTGCATATTCTCCAACGGACATCTCCCTCTGTTGCAACCGCAGAAATTCTCGCTCTTTCTCATCTCTGGCACTTTGTGGAAAATACTTCTCCAGGAATCGGCGCTTAAATAGATCCCAAGTGATTTCCTGTTGATGTGCCTCCAACAATTGTCTGGTTTCATCCCACCAGTATTCAGCATCTCCTAGCAGTAGGAAAGTTGCACATGGTACTTTCACTCTTTCAGGGCTGTGGATCAGCTGAATATCCTTTCCATCTCTCGGATCCACAAGTCAGCCTTCTCAGGATCCACATCGGCATGAAACTATGGTAGATTCTGGTGTCTAAAAGGGGTCAGATTTCGACCCGCAGCGACCTGTGCAGTACGAGCCTGCTCTTGTGCATTTTGAGCAGCCATTGTAGCAGTCTGTACAGCGATAGCAGCAACCATATTCGCCACTGCTTGTGCAGCAAGGTCCATCCCATTAGCACAGTTAGTGTCCTCAGCATGAACACCAACTCCTCTTCCACGGCCACGTCCCCGTCTAGCTCTAGTCTCGGTTCCTGGTTCCATAACTGACCTACAAGAATGAAGTCAGTCAAACTGCAACCAAAAACCAAAACATATACCCTCTAATCAACATACATTACTTCTAAGAAGTAATTCAATCAAGCCTTAATCAGAGATCATACAACATCAACACAACAGACCTATTCCCCAATGGTTCCCGAAAGACTCGACCTGGCTCTGATACCACTTGTAACACCCCTCCTTCAGGTGTCACTTTCGTAACCCCAAACACTGTAAAGTAAAAGAAAAGATTTGCTGATTCACTTTCGGAAAAAGATTTTCTTTACTTATATCTTACTTACTATGAAAATCGTGGTAGAATTTTTATTCTTATAACACTAAGGAACATATACTCAAGATGATTCTTAAGACTACTCATATACACATTTACTTATCACCAGTTTAACAACACACATAGCAGACCTTGGACAACTCGTTCTTTTCCAAAACGTATTGATAGAAGTAAAATGCTATAAGTCCAAAAACTAGGTAGTGATGGGTCTGAGAATCATATCTCCAAAACCTTGGCCATCAGTAGCCACTCACAGACTACCCAAGAGACACTACCTCAAAAGAAAACCCTAAGCTGGTCTAACACTAACAAAAGACGTACTTCCTCACATACGCTGCATCCCTGAGACTGGGTCTCGTCTTCAACCATCCATGCCACTTCGTCGTCAGCATCGAGCAGCTCATGCTATAGGGTCTCGAAGTGGCCCAAAGAACTGTTGATAAACATCTGTACATGTATCCAAAAACATAACAGGGTGTCCAACATGTACAGGCAAGGGTGAAAAACCAATATATGAATCCAAAAATGACAACTATATACCCAAACACAAACAACATATTCATATAAGCATGCCTCACATATTCATCATCATACATAACGTAGTACAACATATCATAGTACTAAAGTAAATCACAAGGGCTTCGTGCCCTACAGTCAACGTTATTTTCAAAAGCGTATGCATGAACACTTCCACATATATCAACTAACGTTCTATTCTCAATTTCCGGAAATCCCATCATCGTTCAACGAGCTGATCAAGCTCAAAATTCATTGGCCCCCAGGCAACAATGACTAGCCCCAACTGGCTAAACGTAAGTACATGAATCCCATGAGATCTAACATGAACGCACAAATTAGAGGTACTTACAATGTAAACTTGTCATACTATATTGTCCAATTCCAGGCACAATACAAACACACAGCTCGTATGACATCATTGTCCATCAAGGCACAATGTTACATGATGACATAAGCCATCCCGAGGTTTCCTTGCCATCAAGGTCCCCACATTTCACGGCACATCTGCCAATAACACATATGCAGGAAAAAACATTTGCTTCCCTCTGTTTATCTTTGTCTTATCAATATTTCCCTGTTGAAACATCAACGCTATCAAGAACCATAATGTCTTAGACTCTTTAAAGACCTTACAATATTTTTCTCAAAAACTGGACACTCAGTCCAAAACTCAAAAAGGACGCGCAGTCCACACAGCTCAAACCCAAAAATCCCTAACCGATGCACCAGTTTCGGATTTTGGATTTTACAGCTCATACACGTCCGCAAAGCCCTTGGACCACAAAGAATGTCCACCAGCTTATAGGACCAACACACTAACCTGGATCCTTGATCCACATGTTCTATAGAACCCCAGAATGGGACCACGAAACCATGGTAAGGGCACCTTCGGATCAATTCCTGATATCACTCCCATGCCTCATAGAGAGATTCCTGGTCATATTGCACAAAATTCGACATATCAGCTCTAAATTTAGCATATTTAGAAGGTGGAAAATACCTGGCAAAAAATTGACATGTTAATTGATCCCAAATAGCGATAGAGCAATTGATTGCTTTGTCGGATAATGAGAACAGGAACAATCTGAGTCTTATTGCATCTGTTGAAGCTCCATTGTACTTGATAAGATTTGTGATCCTGAGGAACTTCTTCAGATGGCAGTTTGGGTCCTCAGGTGACAATCCCCCAAATAATCCAGAGTTTTGGATCATAGAGACCAAGGCAAGCTTGGTCTCAAAGTTATTGGCATCCACCGCAGGGTTGGTGATGCTATCCGTCACCTCGGCAGAGGGGGTGAAGTAATCCAGCAATGTTATTCTTTCCCCCATTGTGTTCTCCTCTATTGCTTGCCTTCACAGCCTGTTAAAAGTCCTTTCAACTTCCCTTTCAAAAACTAGATTAGGATCTTTAGAACGCGTTAGCATACAAAGAGAGAGAATAAATTGAAAAATAAATGTCTAAATTAACTAGGGTTTCTTTTCATCCAATGTTACTAAAATCATAAAATATCAAAAATTAATCCCCGGCAACGGCGCCAAAAACTTGTTGCGTTCAAAACACACTTAAGGGCGGTGTACCTTGTCGCAGAAGTAATATAAGACGGAAATCCAGATATCGTACCCAAGAAATTAATTTAGATATCTAAGTGATGAAGCAAGTACTAGAATATGGAAATCTTTATGCTATTTAGACTAATCAAAGACTTAGAAAGTAAATAATAATAAAGCAATAGTAAAAGATAATGGAAGAGATAAAGAGAGTTAAGAGATCAAGAGTAAAAGAGCCTAGAGCCGTGGTTTCACTTGTGCTTTCGATACCCCCAAATCCTAATTCTATTCAATTTCGCAGTTGCTTTTCGAATATCAATCCCTCTACGAAAACTATTAATTGTTTGTCAGGCAATTAATATTCTTTTACCCAAATAAACCTAATGGTCAGGCAAGGAGTTTAAATGATTAGAAAGCATAAAGCATAAAGAAGTTTAATGATTGAAAGGAATAAATCAAGTTTTCTCAAATCTTAGATATTAAACCCCAGTTATCCTATAAATCTACCAATTTAATTGGGCTTGATAGCCAAAATATCAATTAATTGATTAAGAGCATACAAAGGGTACGCAATCCTAGTATGGCATGAAGAATAACAGAATAACACAATTCAAATTGCAACCTTGAAACCAAATAGAATTGAATTAAATCTAAGACATAGCGAAAAGGGTTTCTACTAACACAAGATCCACCACAACTCTAGTGGTGAATTTAGCTACTCATAATAATAGAGAAAACCAAAATCAATAATGGAAAACGCATCCTGGATAATTGAAGAGGGAGAAGTTATCTCCAACTTAATTTCCAGGCACCAATCATACTCTAGAAATCAAAACTACAAAAGCTATAAACTAGAAAGCTAAGAAAAGAGTTCAAAGATGTAAAGAAGCAAAAGTTGCAAAAGATATCTCTTAAGTGGCACAAAGGGCGTCTAATTAGAAAAAAATATGCAGATCGGGCCTTGAATTTGATCTTATGTGCCATAAGCACGGGCGTGCTCTTCACTTGGCACAGGCGTGCTCTTTGCTCAGCACAGCCGTGCTCAATTGTGTCAGGGCTTACAAATTTCGTAAAACAACGTTCTAAGGCACGGGTTGCAACACGGGCGTGCTCTTCATCTGGCACGACCGTGCTCTTGCGATTAGGACCGTGCTAGCTTCTCTGAGGCCTTTCTTCTCTGAGTCAACCCTTTCTTCAATGTGGCACGGCCGTACTAAGTCCCCAAAGGTCAACTTTGACTATTTTTGTAAGGTTTTGTTTAGATGAATGGATTTGGAAGTTTGGCATTGGCGTGCTCTCGTTTGGCACGGCCATGCTAACCACAAAACTTCAGTATTCTACCACTTTAAGCTCAAAAACCTTCTCTTTTCTTCAAAAGTCGATTAAACTGCCTCCGAACGTCAATTCTGTCAAAACTTAAGTAAAACGGTGAAATACAATAATATTTATCTTAAAATGTATCGAAATTTGACCCAAAACCCCTACAAAATGCACATAATTGAGGTTCATCAGGAGACTTAAACCATTTGTCTCACTCTCTCTCTCTCTCTCCCCCCCTTTAACCTTGGCCGAAGCCTCCTCACCCATTTCACTCTATCACTTTTCATTTTTCAACTTCATTTCATCATTTCTCCTTCTTCTCTCTAAAACTCATCCATGGCTTTTTTCTCTAATCTTTCTCTTTCTCTCTCTCTACTATCCATATACTTCATTTTTCAAAACCAATTACACCATCATCATCTACTCAACATTCTCTACAACTTTGTAGAAGAAAGTTTTCTCAAAGGATCACTTTCATTTTTGAACCAAGATCAAGAACTCACCTTTTAATCATACTTCTTCAAGAGTAAGTGTTCCTATGTTCAATCTCTTCAACTTTTGTTCTTGAAGTTCATGAAAAATCCATACTTTTTCTAGTGAGATTTTCGAAACTCACTCCATGAAAATGGTTTCTATTTTTCCTTAAAGGTTCAAGCTTTGAATTCATCACCTTTCATCCTTCAAAGAGTGTGAACTAGGTCTTCAACTAAGGTATGAGTAAGAATGTCCATATCACACCTTATGTAGGATGGGATTAGTTTCTAAGTATTTTCATGGCCACAGCTTATTTGTGTTCTTCACTTTCTTGTGAAGATTATTTTTTATGAAAGTTGTAATAGTTTAGTAATTTTATTTCTATGCTTATTGTTGCGTTCAAAACACACTTAAGGGCAGTGTACCCTGTCGCAGAAGTAATATAGGACGGAAGTCCAGATATCGTACCCAAGAGATTATTTTAGATAACTAAGTGAAAAAGCAAATACTAGAATAGGGAAATCCTAATGCTATTCAGACTAATCAAGAACTCAAAAGAAATAGACAATAATAAAGTAATAGTAAAAGTTAATGAAATAAGAATAAAAGAGAGTTTAGAAATCAAGAGTAAAGACCCTAGAGCCATAGTTTCACTTGTGCTTTCGATATCCCCCAAATCCTAATTCTATTCAATTTCGTAATTGCTTTTCGAATACCAATCCCCATATGAAAACTATTAATTGTTTGTCAAACAACTAATATTCTTTTCCCTACATGAACCTAAAGGTTTTGAGGCAAAGAGGTTAAATGATTAGAAAGCATGAAGTGCATTAAGGTTGAATGATTGAAAGGAATAAATCACATTTTCTCAAATATAGATGTTAAACCCCGGTTATCATATAGGTCTACCAATTTAATTGGGCTTGATAGCCAAAATATCAATCAATTGATTAAGAGCATACAAAGGGTGCACAATCGTAGTATGGGATGAAGAACAACAGAATAACACTATTCAAATTGTAACCTTGAAACCACATAGAATTAAATTAAAGCTATGACATAGCGAAAAAGGTTTCTAGTAACGCAAGATCCACCACAACTCTAGTGGTGAATTTAGCTACTCATAGTAATAGAGGAAACCAAAATCAACAATGGAAAACGCATCCTGGATAATTGAAGAGGGAGAAGTTGTCTCCAACTTGATTTTCAGGTGCCAAATCCAACTCTAGAAATCAAAACTACATAAACTATAAACTGGAAAGCTAATAAAAGAGTTCAAGATGTAAAAGAGTAAGAGATGCAAAAAATGTCTCTAAAGTGGCACAGAGAGCCTCTATTTATAACAAAATTTGTAAGCCGGGCCTTGAATTAGATCTTCTGCGCCATTAGCATGGGCATGCCAATCAGGTGGCACGGCCGTGTGTAACACCCCTCCTTCAGGTATCACTTTCGTAATCCCAAACACTATAAAGTAAAAGAAAAGATTTGCTGGTTCACATTCGGAAAAAGATTTTCTTTACTTATATCTTACTTACTACGAAAATCGTGGTAGAATTTTTCTTCTTATAACACTGAGGAACATATACTCAAGATGATTCTTAAAACTAATCATATACACATATACGTATCACCAGTTTAACAACATACATAGGAGACCTTAGACAACTCGTCCATTTCCAAAAAGTATTGACAAAAGTAAAACGCTATAAGTCCAAACACTAGGTAGTGATGGGTCTGAGAATCAAATCTCCGAAACCTTGGTCATCAGTAGCCACTCACAGACTACCCAAGAGACACTACCTCAAAAGAAAACCCTAAGCTGGTATAACACTAACAAAAGATGTACTTCCTAACATACGCGGCATCCCTGAGACTGGGTCTCGTCTTCAACCACCCATGCCTCTTCATCATCAGCATCGAGCAGTTCATGCTACAGGGTCCCGAAGTGACCCAGAGGACTGTTGATAAACATCTGTACATGTATCCACAAAACACAACAGGGTGTTCAACATGTATAGGCAAGGGTGAGAAACCAATATAAGAATCCAAAAACGACAACTATATACCCAAATACAAACAGCAGATTCATATAAGCATGCCTCACATAATCATAATCATCCACAACGTAGTACAACATATCATAGTACGAAAGTAAATCACAAAGGCTTATTTTCAAAAACGTATGCATGAACACTTCCACATATATCAACTAACCTTATGTTCTTAATTTCTGGAAATCCCATCATCTTTCAATGAGCTGATCAGGCTCAAAATTCATTGGGCCGCAGGCAACAATGACTAGCCCTAACTGTCTAAATGTAAGTAAATGAATCCCATGAGATCTCACATGAGCGCGCAAATCAGAGGTACTTATAATGTAAACTTGTCATACTATATTGTCCAATTCCAGGCACAATACGAACACACAGCAAGAATGACATAATTGTCCATCAAGGCACAATATTACATGATGACATACGTCATCCCCAGGTTTCCCTGCTATCAAGGTCCCTTCATTTCATGGCACGTCTGCCAACAACACATATGCATGAGAAAACATTTGTTTTCGTCTGCTTATCTTTGTCGCATAAATATTTCCTTGTTGAAGCATGAACGCTATCAACCACCATAATGTCTTAGACTCTTTAAGCCTTTATAACATTTTCTCAAAAAATAGACACTCGGTCCAAAACTCAAAAAGTACACGCAGTCCACACAGCTCAAACCCAAAATTCCCTAACTGATGCACCAGTTTCGGATTTTGGATTTTACAGCTCAAAAACGACTGCAAAGCCCCTTGGACCACAAAGACTGTCCACCAGCTTATACGATCAACATGCTAACACGGATCCTTGATCCACGTGTTCTGGAGAAACCTAGAACCCCGACGTCTCAGTTTCTAGGTTCCAAACCAAAAATGACATTTCTCTTTTGAAAACTCAACCAAAACCCAAATCTCCGAAGCTTACACAAAGCCTATGAGATCGGTTTCCCATAAAAAAAAACTCGTGGTTGAAAACCACTTTTTGTCTTTCATCGTAATTCGATAAAACGCAATACTTTGAAATACGGTTCATAAAAACCCTTTCTCTTGGATAAAACAATTTATTTTGGCACGACGTTTCCAAAAACACTTTTGCTTGAAAAGGTTCCTTTTATCACTTTAAAAACTACCCATGTCTCCAAAACACACTTTTCAACTCAAAACCTAATTTTTCTCAATTAAAGCATTTCTTTATCTTTTTCCCTTTATGTCAACTCAACTTTAATAAAGTAAATGATTATTTTTCTTTATTCACAAAATCCAATTTCTTTCTTTTTTCTTCCAAAGTTCATTGAAAAACTTTAATGTTATTATTTTTCTTATCCAACGTCCCAAACTTTTTGAAGCTTTTACGTCTCACGATTTTGGATCCTAACCGATTTTAGGTCCTTTAACATAATAATCACCACCACAAACATATTATACATTCATACATCACAATCCAATGCCAAACAATAAAATCAGGCATAAACAGCTAATTTCAGATATAGGCAATTATCAGCAGGTAAATTCAAAACACTTCACAATAATCAAACACAGATAAATTATTACCATCCATACACACAAATACAGCATACAGCTATCGGAATTGGAATTCCTCAAGTTATCCCCTTACCTCTCGGAGTTCCCTAAAAGCAATAAGTCTCCCGGTTGATCCGAAAATGGTCCAATCCCTCGCCTGATTACCCGACGATCACTAAACACCTACAAACCAACAATGCATCAACATTAAATCACAAAATTTTCTCCTACACTATTCACCCTAGGTTCGGCCGAGTGCTAGAAAATAGGGCTAGGGTTCTCCAAAAATTCTCATCTCTTGGATTCCATACTAACCAGGTGTGACAAGATGAAATCAAAGATTAAAATACCAAAATTTCAACCAAAACTCTACACACCCAAATGGGGTAGGTTCGGCCCAAAAATACCCATATGAGTTAGGAGGATTCCTTGGTTCTAAGCTCTTGGATTATGAAAGAATACAATGAACCTAGCTCAAAGAAAGTGGTTTGACATTAAAAGGATTTTTCTACAATTTTTCATGGATTTTTGAAGTTTATGTTTCAAAACCTAAACTACCATGAATCAAGGAAATGAATGGACAAATAGAGAGATTAAGAGATCAAGGATGGAAGTTACACCTCCTAGATGACAAAGCTTGAGAAGAAATCAACTTTGTTTCCACAAAAATCTTCGAAGTTTAAAAGGATTTTGGGAGAAAATGGAGGAATGAAGAAGAAGAAAGAAAGAAAGTGAAGGGAGAAAACAAGAAAGGGGGTGTGGGGTGAGAGAGTGAAGACATAAGGAGATTCTAAAATCTTTCTTAAGGGCAATTTTGTCATTTCCCCTTAGGTTAAGTTGTAATTTCATGGAAACTCAAGGGCGTTTTGGTTATTTCACGTCCAGATATTTTCTGAAAACCATCATGACACTGGCACGCTTTCCTAGGTGACTTGACCTAATGTGACTTCGAGATTATCCGTTCGCGGGACCCGTTAAATCCTTACACAACTCAAATCGTCTCCTGGTTCGAGTTTTCGCCCAAATAGTTTATATTATTTTCACTTTTTAACATCAAGAACCAATTTTAGCAAAATTGTAGGGAATTAAATTCTAAGACTAACTGTCTCGTTCACGAGTCAAAATTAGGTCTTTATAGTAGTAAAACACTACTTACTATCAGTGAAAAACGCAGACCGGGATCCGTCTGAGTTTTCGACCCAAAATTTAACTGTAACTCCCTACGATAGCATAGAGCGTGACTATGGTCTCAGATTATTTTATTTCACTCTCTAGACCCTTAAATAAAGTACAAACTCATAAATATTGTTTATTAACTTTAGAAAGCTTGAAAAATTGGGGTGTTATATTGCTACCCCACTAAAAAAAAATTTCGTCCTCAAAATTTCGTGACTCAAAACTAGACAGGATTTCTTAATCTCCGGA
The DNA here is from genome assembly GCA_039655645.1 of Ammopiptanthus mongolicus. NCBI lineage: Eukaryota > Viridiplantae > Streptophyta > Magnoliopsida > Fabales > Fabaceae > Ammopiptanthus > Ammopiptanthus mongolicus. The sequence continues at coordinate 27,881,898 of CM077350.1, forward strand.
TCTGACATTGTACTCTCTGTACGTAATAACGAACTCCATACTTATTCTCCGTTCGATTTACCAAAAAATCAAATTGCTTATCCTCAATCCATACTCCTTCTCCTTGATTCTTTACCTAAGTCTCTCCCACGTGTTACACCACACCCACCATTTCTAATCCAAGATATCCAATCTTCGTCTTAGTTCCTCTGGAACGTAATCCACCTCTCCATCTTTTTTATCACAATCGTGCATCTCAACCTCAAAGGGCATGATTGCAACTCTTACTGTAACTACAGCAGAAAAGAATCACGTCGGGTAGAACTTCCTAATATCATAAATCTTAAATTTTTGTAACAACTTAGTCTTTCTCAAGGATTCTTCTTGTCTATAATTCTTCAAGCTCATCCCATCAATCTTAGCTACAGATATTGGTCATTACTCTAAATCTCCAAACTACTATTCTACCTCAATCAATACTTGGCTCATGATAATTATCTCACTCACTGAGATTGATCTTAAAAATTCACATTCTATCAGTCATAACTATACCCCAACAAAACTTCTTCTCATTTCTTGTTGATCTCGTTAAAATAATTCTCACAGTAAATACTACAGTTACTCCCAACCGACCTTCCAAAGATTCAAATCGTTCTTCTTGCTCGTTCACTTGAGTTGAAGGTGATCAGTTGAACTCAGTCTCCACTTTGTCCTTGAAGGCTAAGGAAATAAATTTTCAACAAAGGAAAATTTTTCTTGGTCTTACTTTCACAACAAAGAATATAGGAGAATTTACCACTCTAAAAGAATACAAAAGATTCTTCAGTAGGTTCATGAGTGTAAAAATTCAAAGCTAATACATTTTACAACCATGACTCTAATAAAGTCCCTTCTTTCACAAGAATCTCCCAAAAGATTATGGAATCAAAAGATAAACAATCTGGCCAAAAATTAGACTGGACCAGCTTTACCAAAATTAAAAGTGATTAGACAAAGTTTCATCAAGAAACTTCCAGTATCAAGTATTTGTTCGTGTTATAACTCAAGGAATAGTCATAACAACCCTTCCAATAAAATACTATGAAGATATCCAAACCTATGGATATTATTAAACCAATCCCTCAAATGTCTAATACACAGGGGATTGTACAAGGATAGGAGTGCAAAAATTCACATGACAAAGAAGAAACAGGTATTTCTAAACATTTCACACAATTCATCACAAAAATGTATGATTGCACAAGTACGGTTAAGGGATTACCGTCTAGGTTGCAACTACCTCGTATGAGATCGTCGTAATTTGAAGCCTCAGTACCACTCATGGTGTACACTCTTCCCTTTGCCGTCAGTCGTTCTGATCCCGATGTTGTTATCAGCGGCTGGGACAGGTTTCTGTGTCTTGCAGTCTCTTGCTATGTGCCCTCTTTGTCCACAAGTAAAACATCTAGGACTCCGCACAGAGCAGGTGTTGGCCATATGTGATGGATCTCCACACTTAAAACGTCTTCTATCTTGGCCTTGGTTCTGATGTTTCTAGCCTCCACTGCCTGATACGTAAGCAACAGAATAATATTGTTGTTGGTTCTGATCATTCCCTAGTCGGGAATAAGGCTTCGTCTGACTCCGTTCTCCTCTCTGATCATGGTATTTATCCTTGAAATGGGAAGGTCCTCCAACGTTCCCTCTATAGGCCCTTCCATGCTTTATCAGCTCCACTTGTCTGCTCTTCTCTACTAATGCCTGGAAATTTCGAAGTCCCTGCGGCAACACTGATTTCTGGATTTCACACCTGAAACCCCTCTCGAAACATTCGCAATTCCAGTCTTAATCAGGATTGTTCTGGAAGAATCAGAAATACTTGGCCAGTGATTCAAACTTGGCTGCATATTCTCCAACGGACATCTCCCTCTGTTGCAACCGCAGAAATTCTCGCTCTTTCTCATCTCTGGCACTTTGTGGAAAATACTTCTCCAGGAATCGGCGCTTAAATAGATCCCAAGTGATTTCCTGTTGATGTGCCTCCAACAATTGTCTGGTTTCATCCCACCAGTATTCAGCATCTCCTAGCAGTAGGAAAGTTGCACATGGTACTTTCACTCTTTCAGGGCTGTGGATCAGCTGAATATCCTTTCCATCTCTCGGATCCACAAGTCAGCCTTCTCAGGATCCACATCGGCATGAAACTATGGCAGATTCTGGTGTCTAAAAGGGGTCAGATTTCGACCCGCAGCGACCTGTGCAGTACGAGCCTGCTCTTGTGCATTTTGAGCAGCCATTGTAGCAGTCTGTACAGCGATAGCAGCAACCATATTCGCCACTGCTTGTGCAGCAAGGTCCATCCCATTAGCACAGTTAGTGTCCTCAGCATGAACACCAACTCCTCTTCCACGGCCACGTCCCCGTCTAGCTCTAGTCTCGGTTCCTGGTTCCATAACTGACCTACAAGAATGAAGTCAGTCAAACTGCAACCAAAAACCAAAACATATACCCTCTAATCAACATACATTACTTCTAAGAAGTAATTCAATCAAGCCTTAATCAGAGATCATACAACATCAACACAACAGACCTATTCCCCAATGGTTCCCGAAAGACTCGACCTGGCTCTGATACCACTTGTAACACCCCTCCTTCAGGTGTCACTTTCGTAACCCCAAACACTGTAAAGTAAAAGAAAAGATTTGCTGATTCACTTTCGGAAAAAGATTTTCTTTACTTATATCTTACTTACTATGAAAATCGTGGTAGAATTTTTATTCTTATAACACTAAGGAACATATACTCAAGATGATTCTTAAGACTACTCATATACACATTTACTTATCACCAGTTTAACAACACACATAGCAGACCTTGGACAACTCGTTCTTTTCCAAAACGTATTGATAGAAGTAAAATGCTATAAGTCCAAAAACTAGGTAGTGATGGGTCTGAGAATCATATCTCCAAAACCTTGGCCATCAGTAGCCACTCACAGACTACCCAAGAGACACTACCTCAAAAGAAAACCCTAAGCTGGTCTAACACTAACAAAAGACGTACTTCCTCACATACGCTGCATCCCTGAGACTGGGTCTCGTCTTCAACCATCCATGCCACTTCGTCGTCAGCATCGAGCAGCTCATGCTATAGGGTCTCGAAGTGGCCCAAAGAACTGTTGATAAACATCTGTACATGTATCCAAAAACATAACAGGGTGTCCAACATGTACAGGCAAGGGTGAAAAACCAATATATGAATCCAAAAATGACAACTATATACCCAAACACAAACAACATATTCATATAAGCATGCCTCACATATTCATCATCATACATAACGTAGTACAACATATCATAGTACTAAAGTAAATCACAAGGGCTTCGTGCCCTACAGTCAACGTTATTTTCAAAAGCGTATGCATGAACACTTCCACATATATCAACTAACGTTCTATTCTCAATTTCCGGAAATCCCATCATCGTTCAACGAGCTGATCAAGCTCAAAATTCATTGGCCCCCAGGCAACAATGACTAGCCCCAACTGGCTAAACGTAAGTACATGAATCCCATGAGATCTAACATGAACGCACAAATTAGAGGTACTTACAATGTAAACTTGTCATACTATATTGTCCAATTCCAGGCACAATACAAACACACAGCTCGTATGACATCATTGTCCATCAAGGCACAATGTTACATGATGACATAAGCCATCCCGAGGTTTCCTTGCCATCAAGGTCCCCACATTTCACGGCACATCTGCCAATAACACATATGCAGGAAAAAACATTTGCTTCCCTCTGTTTATCTTTGTCTTATCAATATTTCCCTGTTGAAACATCAACGCTATCAAGAACCATAATGTCTTAGACTCTTTAAAGACCTTACAATATTTTTCTCAAAAACTGGACACTCAGTCCAAAACTCAAAAAGGACGCGCAGTCCACACAGCTCAAACCCAAAAATCCCTAACCGATGCACCAGTTTCGGATTTTGGATTTTACAGCTCATACACGTCCGCAAAGCCCTTGGACCACAAAGAATGTCCACCAGCTTATAGGACCAACACACTAACCTGGATCCTTGATCCACATGTTCTATAGAACCCCAGAATGGGACCACGAAACCATGGTAAGGGCACCTTCGGATCAATTCCTGATATCACTCCCATGCCTCATAGAGAGATTCCTGGTCATATTGCACAAAATTCGACATATCAGCTCTAAATTTAGCATATTTAGAAGGTGGAAAATACCTGGCAAAAAATTGACATGTTAATTGATCCCAAATAGCGATAGAGCAATTGATTGCTTTGTCGGATAATGAGAACAGGAACAATCTGAGTCTTATTGCATCTGTTGAAGCTCCATTGTACTTGATAAGATTTGTGATCCTGAGGAACTTCTTCAGATGGCAGTTTGGGTCCTCAGGTGACAATCCCCCAAATAATCCAGAGTTTTGGATCATAGAGACCAAGGCAAGCTTGGTCTCAAAGTTATTGGCATCCACCGCAGGGTTGGTGATGCTATCCGTCACCTCGGCAGAGGGGGTGAAGTAATCCAGCAATGTTATTCTTTCCCCCATTGTGTTCTCCTCTATTGCTTGCCTTCACAGCCTGTTAAAAGTCCTTTCAACTTCCCTTTCAAAAACTAGATTAGGATCTTTAGAACGCGTTAGCATACAAAGAGAGAGAATAAATTGAAAAATAAATGTCTAAATTAACTAGGGTTTCTTTTCATCCAATGTTACTAAAATCATAAAATATCAAAAATTAATCCCCGGCAACGGCGCCAAAAACTTGTTGCGTTCAAAACACACTTAAGGGCGGTGTACCTTGTCGCAGAAGTAATATAAGACGGAAATCCAGATATCGTACCCAAGAAATTAATTTAGATATCTAAGTGATGAAGCAAGTACTAGAATATGGAAATCTTTATGCTATTTAGACTAATCAAAGACTTAGAAAGTAAATAATAATAAAGCAATAGTAAAAGATAATGGAAGAGATAAAGAGAGTTAAGAGATCAAGAGTAAAAGAGCCTAGAGCCGTGGTTTCACTTGTGCTTTCGATACCCCCAAATCCTAATTCTATTCAATTTCGCAGTTGCTTTTCGAATATCAATCCCTCTACGAAAACTATTAATTGTTTGTCAGGCAATTAATATTCTTTTACCCAAATAAACCTAATGGTCAGGCAAGGAGTTTAAATGATTAGAAAGCATAAAGCATAAAGAAGTTTAATGATTGAAAGGAATAAATCAAGTTTTCTCAAATCTTAGATATTAAACCCCAGTTATCCTATAAATCTACCAATTTAATTGGGCTTGATAGCCAAAATATCAATTAATTGATTAAGAGCATACAAAGGGTACGCAATCCTAGTATGGCATGAAGAATAACAGAATAACACAATTCAAATTGCAACCTTGAAACCAAATAGAATTGAATTAAATCTAAGACATAGCGAAAAGGGTTTCTACTAACACAAGATCCACCACAACTCTAGTGGTGAATTTAGCTACTCATAATAATAGAGAAAACCAAAATCAATAATGGAAAACGCATCCTGGATAATTGAAGAGGGAGAAGTTATCTCCAACTTAATTTCCAGGCACCAATCATACTCTAGAAATCAAAACTACAAAAGCTATAAACTAGAAAGCTAAGAAAAGAGTTCAAAGATGTAAAGAAGCAAAAGTTGCAAAAGATATCTCTTAAGTGGCACAAAGGGCGTCTAATTAGAAAAAAATATGCAGATCGGGCCTTGAATTTGATCTTATGTGCCATAAGCACGGGCGTGCTCTTCACTTGGCACAGGCGTGCTCTTTGCTCAGCACAGCCGTGCTCAATTGTGTCAGGGCTTACAAATTTCGTAAAACAACGTTCTAAGGCACGGGTTGCAACACGGGCGTGCTCTTCATCTGGCACGACCGTGCTCTTGCGATTAGGACCGTGCTAGCTTCTCTGAGGCCTTTCTTCTCTGAGTCAACCCTTTCTTCAATGTGGCACGGCCGTACTAAGTCCCCAAAGGTCAACTTTGACTATTTTTGTAAGGTTTTGTTTAGATGAATGGATTTGGAAGTTTGGCATTGGCGTGCTCTCGTTTGGCACGGCCATGCTAACCACAAAACTTCAGTATTCTACCACTTTAAGCTCAAAAACCTTCTCTTTTCTTCAAAAGTCGATTAAACTGCCTCCGAACGTCAATTCTGTCAAAACTTAAGTAAAACGGTGAAATACAATAATATTTATCTTAAAATGTATCGAAATTTGACCCAAAACCCCTACAAAATGCACATAATTGAGGTTCATCAGGAGACTTAAACCATTTGTCTCACTCTCTCTCTCTCTCTCCCCCCCTTTAACCTTGGCCGAAGCCTCCTCACCCATTTCACTCTATCACTTTTCATTTTTCAACTTCATTTCATCATTTCTCCTTCTTCTCTCTAAAACTCATCCATGGCTTTTTTCTCTAATCTTTCTCTTTCTCTCTCTCTACTATCCATATACTTCATTTTTCAAAACCAATTACACCATCATCATCTACTCAACATTCTCTACAACTTTGTAGAAGAAAGTTTTCTCAAAGGATCACTTTCATTTTTGAACCAAGATCAAGAACTCACCTTTTAATCATACTTCTTCAAGAGTAAGTGTTCCTATGTTCAATCTCTTCAACTTTTGTTCTTGAAGTTCATGAAAAATCCATACTTTTTCTAGTGAGATTTTCGAAACTCACTCCATGAAAATGGTTTCTATTTTTCCTTAAAGGTTCAAGCTTTGAATTCATCACCTTTCATCCTTCAAAGAGTGTGAACTAGGTCTTCAACTAAGGTATGAGTAAGAATGTCCATATCACACCTTATGTAGGATGGGATTAGTTTCTAAGTATTTTCATGGCCACAGCTTATTTGTGTTCTTCACTTTCTTGTGAAGATTATTTTTTATGAAAGTTGTAATAGTTTAGTAATTTTATTTCTATGCTTATTGTTGCGTTCAAAACACACTTAAGGGCAGTGTACCCTGTCGCAGAAGTAATATAGGACGGAAGTCCAGATATCGTACCCAAGAGATTATTTTAGATAACTAAGTGAAAAAGCAAATACTAGAATAGGGAAATCCTAATGCTATTCAGACTAATCAAGAACTCAAAAGAAATAGACAATAATAAAGTAATAGTAAAAGTTAATGAAATAAGAATAAAAGAGAGTTTAGAAATCAAGAGTAAAGACCCTAGAGCCATAGTTTCACTTGTGCTTTCGATATCCCCCAAATCCTAATTCTATTCAATTTCGTAATTGCTTTTCGAATACCAATCCCCATATGAAAACTATTAATTGTTTGTCAAACAACTAATATTCTTTTCCCTACATGAACCTAAAGGTTTTGAGGCAAAGAGGTTAAATGATTAGAAAGCATGAAGTGCATTAAGGTTGAATGATTGAAAGGAATAAATCACATTTTCTCAAATATAGATGTTAAACCCCGGTTATCATATAGGTCTACCAATTTAATTGGGCTTGATAGCCAAAATATCAATCAATTGATTAAGAGCATACAAAGGGTGCACAATCGTAGTATGGGATGAAGAACAACAGAATAACACTATTCAAATTGTAACCTTGAAACCACATAGAATTAAATTAAAGCTATGACATAGCGAAAAAGGTTTCTAGTAACGCAAGATCCACCACAACTCTAGTGGTGAATTTAGCTACTCATAGTAATAGAGGAAACCAAAATCAACAATGGAAAACGCATCCTGGATAATTGAAGAGGGAGAAGTTGTCTCCAACTTGATTTTCAGGTGCCAAATCCAACTCTAGAAATCAAAACTACATAAACTATAAACTGGAAAGCTAATAAAAGAGTTCAAGATGTAAAAGAGTAAGAGATGCAAAAAATGTCTCTAAAGTGGCACAGAGAGCCTCTATTTATAACAAAATTTGTAAGCCGGGCCTTGAATTAGATCTTCTGCGCCATTAGCATGGGCATGCCAATCAGGTGGCACGGCCGTGTGTAACACCCCTCCTTCAGGTATCACTTTCGTAATCCCAAACACTATAAAGTAAAAGAAAAGATTTGCTGGTTCACATTCGGAAAAAGATTTTCTTTACTTATATCTTACTTACTACGAAAATCGTGGTAGAATTTTTCTTCTTATAACACTGAGGAACATATACTCAAGATGATTCTTAAAACTAATCATATACACATATACGTATCACCAGTTTAACAACATACATAGGAGACCTTAGACAACTCGTCCATTTCCAAAAAGTATTGACAAAAGTAAAACGCTATAAGTCCAAACACTAGGTAGTGATGGGTCTGAGAATCAAATCTCCGAAACCTTGGTCATCAGTAGCCACTCACAGACTACCCAAGAGACACTACCTCAAAAGAAAACCCTAAGCTGGTATAACACTAACAAAAGATGTACTTCCTAACATACGCGGCATCCCTGAGACTGGGTCTCGTCTTCAACCACCCATGCCTCTTCATCATCAGCATCGAGCAGTTCATGCTACAGGGTCCCGAAGTGACCCAGAGGACTGTTGATAAACATCTGTACATGTATCCACAAAACACAACAGGGTGTTCAACATGTATAGGCAAGGGTGAGAAACCAATATAAGAATCCAAAAACGACAACTATATACCCAAATACAAACAGCAGATTCATATAAGCATGCCTCACATAATCATAATCATCCACAACGTAGTACAACATATCATAGTACGAAAGTAAATCACAAAGGCTTATTTTCAAAAACGTATGCATGAACACTTCCACATATATCAACTAACCTTATGTTCTTAATTTCTGGAAATCCCATCATCTTTCAATGAGCTGATCAGGCTCAAAATTCATTGGGCCGCAGGCAACAATGACTAGCCCTAACTGTCTAAATGTAAGTAAATGAATCCCATGAGATCTCACATGAGCGCGCAAATCAGAGGTACTTATAATGTAAACTTGTCATACTATATTGTCCAATTCCAGGCACAATACGAACACACAGCAAGAATGACATAATTGTCCATCAAGGCACAATATTACATGATGACATACGTCATCCCCAGGTTTCCCTGCTATCAAGGTCCCTTCATTTCATGGCACGTCTGCCAACAACACATATGCATGAGAAAACATTTGTTTTCGTCTGCTTATCTTTGTCGCATAAATATTTCCTTGTTGAAGCATGAACGCTATCAACCACCATAATGTCTTAGACTCTTTAAGCCTTTATAACATTTTCTCAAAAAATAGACACTCGGTCCAAAACTCAAAAAGTACACGCAGTCCACACAGCTCAAACCCAAAATTCCCTAACTGATGCACCAGTTTCGGATTTTGGATTTTACAGCTCAAAAACGACTGCAAAGCCCCTTGGACCACAAAGACTGTCCACCAGCTTATACGATCAACATGCTAACACGGATCCTTGATCCACGTGTTCTGGAGAAACCTAGAACCCCGACGTCTCAGTTTCTAGGTTCCAAACCAAAAATGACATTTCTCTTTTGAAAACTCAACCAAAACCCAAATCTCCGAAGCTTACACAAAGCCTATGAGATCGGTTTCCCATAAAAAAAAACTCGTGGTTGAAAACCACTTTTTGTCTTTCATCGTAATTCGATAAAACGCAATACTTTGAAATACGGTTCATAAAAACCCTTTCTCTTGGATAAAACAATTTATTTTGGCACGACGTTTCCAAAAACACTTTTGCTTGAAAAGGTTCCTTTTATCACTTTAAAAACTACCCATGTCTCCAAAACACACTTTTCAACTCAAAACCTAATTTTTCTCAATTAAAGCATTTCTTTATCTTTTTCCCTTTATGTCAACTCAACTTTAATAAAGTAAATGATTATTTTTCTTTATTCACAAAATCCAATTTCTTTCTTTTTTCTTCCAAAGTTCATTGAAAAACTTTAATGTTATTATTTTTCTTATCCAACGTCCCAAACTTTTTGAAGCTTTTACGTCTCACGATTTTGGATCCTAACCGATTTTAGGTCCTTTAACATAATAATCACCACCACAAACATATTATACATTCATACATCACAATCCAATGCCAAACAATAAAATCAGGCATAAACAGCTAATTTCAGATATAGGCAATTATCAGCAGGTAAATTCAAAACACTTCACAATAATCAAACACAGATAAATTATTACCATCCATACACACAAATACAGCATACAGCTATCGGAATTGGAATTCCTCAAGTTATCCCCTTACCTCTCGGAGTTCCCTAAAAGCAATAAGTCTCCCGGTTGATCCGAAAATGGTCCAATCCCTCGCCTGATTACCCGACGATCACTAAACACCTACAAACCAACAATGCATCAACATTAAATCACAAAATTTTCTCCTACACTATTCACCCTAGGTTCGGCCGAGTGCTAGAAAATAGGGCTAGGGTTCTCCAAAAATTCTCATCTCTTGGATTCCATACTAACCAGGTGTGACAAGATGAAATCAAAGATTAAAATACCAAAATTTCAACCAAAACTCTACACACCCAAATGGGGTAGGTTCGGCCCAAAAATACCCATATGAGTTAGGAGGATTCCTTGGTTCTAAGCTCTTGGATTATGAAAGAATACAATGAACCTAGCTCAAAGAAAGTGGTTTGACATTAAAAGGATTTTTCTACAATTTTTCATGGATTTTTGAAGTTTATGTTTCAAAACCTAAACTACCATGAATCAAGGAAATGAATGGACAAATAGAGAGATTAAGAGATCAAGGATGGAAGTTACACCTCCTAGATGACAAAGCTTGAGAAGAAATCAACTTTGTTTCCACAAAAATCTTCGAAGTTTAAAAGGATTTTGGGAGAAAATGGAGGAATGAAGAAGAAGAAAGAAAGAAAGTGAAGGGAGAAAACAAGAAAGGGGGTGTGGGGTGAGAGAGTGAAGACATAAGGAGATTCTAAAATCTTTCTTAAGGGCAATTTTGTCATTTCCCCTTAGGTTAAGTTGTAATTTCATGGAAACTCAAGGGCGTTTTGGTTATTTCACGTCCAGATATTTTCTGAAAACCATCATGACACTGGCACGCTTTCCTAGGTGACTTGACCTAATGTGACTTCGAGATTATCCGTTCGCGGGACCCGTTAAATCCTTACACAACTCAAATCGTCTCCTGGTTCGAGTTTTCGCCCAAATAGTTTATATTATTTTCACTTTTTAACATCAAGAACCAATTTTAGCAAAATTGTAGGGAATTAAATTCTAAGACTAACTGTCTCGTTCACGAGTCAAAATTAGGTCTTTATAGTAGTAAAACACTACTTACTATCAGTGAAAAACGCAGACCGGGATCCGTCTGAGTTTTCGACCCAAAATTTAACTGTAACTCCCTACGATAGCATAGAGCGTGACTATGGTCTCAGATTATTTTATTTCACTCTCTAGACCCTTAAATAAAGTACAAACTCATAAATATTGTTTATTAACTTTAGAAAGCTTGAAAAATTGGGGTGTTATATTGCTACCCCACTAAAAAAAAATTTCGTCCTCAAAATTTCGTGACTCAAAACTAGACAGGATTTCTTAATCTCCGGATCTGACATTGTACTCTCTGTACGTAATAACGAACTCCATACTTATTCTCCGTTCGATTTACCAAAAAATCAAATTGCTTATCCTCAATCCATACTCCTTCTCCTTGATTCTTTACCTAAGTCTCTCCCACGTGTTACACCACACCCACCATTTCTAATCCAAGATATCCAATCTTCGTCTTAGTTCCTCTGGAACGTAATCCACCTCTCCATCTTTTTTATCACAATCGTGCATCTCAACCTCAAAGGGCATGATTGCAACTCTTACTGTAACTACAGCAGAAAAGAATCACGTCGGGTAGAACTTCCTAATATCATAAATCTTAAATTTTTGTAACAACTTAGTCTTTCTCAAGGATTCTTCTTGTCTATAATTCTTCAAGCTCATCCCATCAATCTTAGCTACAGATATTGGTCATTACTCTAAATCTCCAAACTACTATTCTACCTCAATCAATACTTGGCTCATGATAATTATCTCACTCACTGAGATTGATCTTAAAAATTCACATTCTATCAGTCATAACTATACCCCAACAAAACTTCTTCTCATTTCTTGTTGATCTCGTTAAAATAATTCTCACAGTAAATACTACAGTTACTCCCAACCGACCTTCCAAAGATTCAAATCGTTCTTCTTGCTCGTTCACTTGAGTTGAAGGTGATCAGTTGAACTCAGTCTCCACTTTGTCCTTGAAGGCTAAGGAAATAAATTTTCAACAAAGGAAAATTTTTCTTGGTCTTACTTTCACAACAAAGAATATAGGAGAATTTACCACTCTAAAAGAATACAAAAGATTCTTCAGTAGGTTCATGAGTGTAAAAATTCAAAGCTAATACATTTTACAACCATGACTCTAATAAAGTCCCTTCTTTCACAAGAATCTCCCAAAAGATTATGGAATCAAAAGATAAACAATCTGGCCAAAAATTAGACTGGACCAGCTTTACCAAAATTAAAAGTGATTAGACAAAGTTTCATCAAGAAACTTCCAGTATCAAGTATTTGTTCGTGTTATAACTCAAGGAATAGTCATAACAACCCTTCCAATAAAATACTATGAAGATATCCAAACCTATGGATATTATTAAACCAATCCCTCAAATGTCTAATACACAGGGGATTGTACAAGGATAGGAGTGCAAAAATTCACATGACAAAGAAGAAACAGGTATTTCTAAACATTTCACACAATTCATCACAAAAATGTATGATTGCACAAGTACGGTTAAGGGATTACCGTCTAGGTTGCAACTACCTCGTATGAGATCGTCGTAATTTGAAGCCTCAGTACCACTCATGGTGTACACTCTTCCCTTTGCCGTCAGTCGTTCTGATCCCGATGTTGTTATCAGCGGCTGGGACAGGTTTCTGTGTCTTGCAGTCTCTTGCTATGTGCCCTCTTTGTCCACAAGTAAAACATCTAGGACTCCGCACAGAGCAGGTGTTGGCCATATGTGATGGATCTCCACACTTAAAACGTCTTCTATCTTGGCCTTGGTTCTGATGTTTCTAGCCTCCACTGCCTGATACGTAAGCAACAGAATAATATTGTTGTTGGTTCTGATCATTCCCTAGTCGGGAATAAGGCTTCGTCTGACTCCGTTCTCCTCTCTGATCATGGTATTTATCCTTGAAATGGGAAGGTCCTCCAACGTTCCCTCTATAGGCCCTTCCATGCTTTATCAGCTCCACTTGTCTGCTCTTCTCTACTAATGCCTGGAAATTTCGAAGTCCCTGCGGCAACACTGATTTCTGGATTTCACACCTGAAACCCCTCTCGAAACATTCGCAATTCCAGTCTTAATCAGGATTGTTCTGGAAGAATCAGAAATACTTGGCCAGTGATTCAAACTTGGCTGCATATTCTCCAACGGACATCTCCCTCTGTTGCAACCGCAGAAATTCTCGCTCTTTCTCATCTCTGGCACTTTGTGGAAAATACTTCTCCAGGAATCGGCGCTTAAATAGATCCCAAGTGATTTCCTGTTGATGTGCCTCCAACAATTGTCTGGTTTCATCCCACCAGTATTCAGCATCTCCTAGCAGTAGGAAAGTTGCACATGGTACTTTCACTCTTTCAGGGCTGTGGATCAGCTGAATATCCTTTCCATCTCTCGGATCCACAAGTCAGCCTTCTCAGGATCCACATCGGCATGAAACTATGGCAGATTCTGGTGTCTAAAAGGGGTCAGATTTCGACCCGCAGCGACCTGTGCAGTACGAGCCTGCTCTTGTGCATTTTGAGCAGCCATTGTAGCAGTCTGTACAGCGATAGCAGCAACCATATTCGCCACTGCTTGTGCAGCAAGGTCCATCCCATTAGCACAGTTAGTGTCCTCAGCATGAACACCAACTCCTCTTCCACGGCCACGTCCCCGTCTAGCTCTAGTCTCGGTTCCTGGTTCCATAACTGACCTACAAGAATGAAGTCAGTCAAACTGCAACCAAAAACCAAAACATATACCCTCTAATCAACATACATTACTTCTAAGAAGTAATTCAATCAAGCCTTAATCAGAGATCATACAACATCAACACAACAGACCTATTCCCCAATGGTTCCCGAAAGACTCGACCTGGCTCTGATACCACTTGTAACACCCCTCCTTCAGGTGTCACTTTCGTAACCCCAAACACTGTAAAGTAAAAGAAAAGATTTGCTGATTCACTTTCGGAAAAAGATTTTCTTTACTTATATCTTACTTACTATGAAAATCGTGGTAGAATTTTTATTCTTATAACACTAAGGAACATATACTCAAGATGATTCTTAAGACTACTCATATACACATTTACTTATCACCAGTTTAACAACACACATAGCAGACCTTGGACAACTCGTTCTTTTCCAAAACGTATTGATAGAAGTAAAATGCTATAAGTCCAAAAACTAGGTAGTGATGGGTCTGAGAATCATATCTCCAAAACCTTGGCCATCAGTAGCCACTCACAGACTACCCAAGAGACACTACCTCAAAAGAAAACCCTAAGCTGGTCTAACACTAACAAAAGACGTACTTCCTCACATACGCTGCATCCCTGAGACTGGGTCTCGTCTTCAACCATCCATGCCACTTCGTCGTCAGCATCGAGCAGCTCATGCTATAGGGTCTCGAAGTGGCCCAAAGAACTGTTGATAAACATCTGTACATGTATCCAAAAACATAACAGGGTGTCCAACATGTACAGGCAAGGGTGAAAAACCAATATATGAATCCAAAAATGACAACTATATACCCAAACACAAACAACATATTCATATAAGCATGCCTCACATATTCATCATCATACATAACGTAGTACAACATATCATAGTACTAAAGTAAATCACAAGGGCTTCGTGCCCTACAGTCAACGTTATTTTCAAAAGCGTATGCATGAACACTTCCACATATATCAACTAACGTTCTATTCTCAATTTCCGGAAATCCCATCATCGTTCAACGAGCTGATCAAGCTCAAAATTCATTGGCCCCCAGGCAACAATGACTAGCCCCAACTGGCTAAACGTAAGTACATGAATCCCATGAGATCTAACATGAACGCACAAATTAGAGGTACTTACAATGTAAACTTGTCATACTATATTGTCCAATTCCAGGCACAATACAAACACACAGCTCGTATGACATCATTGTCCATCAAGGCACAATGTTACATGATGACATAAGCCATCCCGAGGTTTCCTTGCCATCAAGGTCCCCACATTTCACGGCACATCTGCCAATAACACATATGCAGGAAAAAACATTTGCTTCCCTCTGTTTATCTTTGTCTTATCAATATTTCCCTGTTGAAACATCAACGCTATCAAGAACCATAATGTCTTAGACTCTTTAAAGACCTTACAATATTTTTCTCAAAAACTGGACACTCAGTCCAAAACTCAAAAAGGACGCGCAGTCCACACAGCTCAAACCCAAAAATCCCTAACCGATGCACCAGTTTCGGATTTTGGATTTTACAGCTCATACACGTCCGCAAAGCCCTTGGACCACAAAGAATGTCCACCAGCTTATAGGACCAACACACTAACCTGGATCCTTGATCCACATGTTCTATAGAACCCCAGAACCTCGGCATCTCGATTTCTAGGTTCCAAACCAAAAACCACATTTCTCTTTTGAAAACTCAAAACCAAAACCCAAATCTCCGAAGCTTACACAAAGCCTTCAGGATCGGATTTCCATAAAACAAAACTCGTGGTTAAAAACCACTTTTTGTCTTTCGTCGTATTTCGGTAAAACGCAATACTTTGAAATATGGTTCATGAAAACCCTTTCTCTTGGATAAAACAATTTATTTTGAAACCACGTTTCCAAAAACACTTTTGCTTGAAAAGGTTCACTTTATCACTTTAAAAACTACCCATGTCTCTAAAACACACTTTTCACCTCAAAACCTTGTTTTTCTCAATTAAAGCATTTCTTTCTCTTTTTCCCTTTATGTCAACTCAACCTTTAATAAAGTAAATGTTTATTTTTATTTATTCACAAAAGCCAATTTATTTCCTTTTTCTTCCAAAGTTCATTGAAAAACTTTAATACTATTATTTTTCTTACCCAACGTCCCAAACTTTTTGAAGCTTTTACGTCTCACGATTTTGGATCCTAACCGATGTTAGGTCCTTTAACATAATAATTACCACGACGAGCGTATTATAGATCCATACATCACAATCCAATGCCAAACAATAAAATCAGGCATAAATAGGTAATTTCAGATATAGCCAATTATCAGTAGGTAAATTCAAAACACTCCGCAACAATCAAACACAAATAAATTATTATAATCCATAGACACAAATACAGCATACAGCTGTCGGAATTGGAATTCCTCAGGTTATCCCCTTACCTCTCGGAGTTCCCTAAAAGCGATAAGTCACCCGGTTGATCCGAAAATCGTCCGATCTCTCGCCCGATTACCCGACGATCACTAAACACATACAAACTAACAATGCATCAACATTAAATCACAAAATTTCCTCCTACATTATTCACCCGAGGTTCGGCTATGTGCTAGAAAATAGGGCTAGGGTTCTCCAAAAATCCTCATCTCTTGGATTCCATACCAACTACGTGTGACAAGATGAAATCAAAGATTAAAATACCAAAGTTTCAACCAAAACTCTACACACCCAAAGGAGGTAGGTTCGGCCGAAAAATACCCATATGAGCTAGAAAAATTCCTTGGTTCTAAGCTCTTGGATTATGAAAGAATACAATGAACCTAGCTCAAAGAAAGTGGTTTGACATTAAAAGGATTTTTCTACAATTTTTCATGGATTTTTGAAGTTTATGTTTCAAAAACTAAACTACCATGAATCAAGGAAATTAATGGAGAAAAAGAGAGATTAAGAGATCAAGGATGGAAGTTATACCTCCTAGATGACAAAGCTTGAGAAGAAATCAACTTTGTTTCCACAAAAATCTTTGAATTTTAGAAGGAATTTGGGAGAAAATGGTGGAGGAATGAAGAAGAAGAAGGAAAGAAAGTGAAGGGAGAAAAGATGAAAGGGGGCGTGGGGTGAGAGAGTGAAGACATAAGGAGATTCTAAAATCTTCCTTAAGGGCAATTTTGTCATTTCACCATAGGTTAAGTTGTAATTTCATGAAAACTCAAGGGCGTTTTGGTCATTTCACGTCCAGATGTTTTCTGAAAACCATCATGACACTTGCACACATTCGTAGGTGACTTGACCTAGTGTGACTTCGAGATTATCCGTTCGCGAGACCCGTTAAATCCATACACAGCTCCAATCGTCTCCTGGTTCGAGTTTTCGCCCGAATAGTTTATATTATTTTCACTCTTTAACGTCAAGAACCAATTTTAGTAAAATTGTAGGGAATTAAATTCTAAGACTAATTGTACCGTTCATGAGTCAAAATTAGGTCTTTATAGTAGTAAAACACTACTATTAATGAAAAACGCAGACCGGGCTCCGTCTGAGTTTTCGACCCAAAATTTAACCGTAACTCCCTACGATAGCGTAGAGCGTGACTATGGTCTCGGATTATTTTATTTCACTCTCTAGACCCTTCAATAAAATACAAACTCATAAATACTGTTTATTAACCTTAGAAAGCTTGAAAAATCGGGCTGTTACACCTTGCTCTTCATTCAGCACGGTCGTGCTCTTTAGCATATCAGGTGGTGCTCAAATATGTCAGGGCATACCAACTTTGTAGAACAACGTTGTAGTGCACGGGCTCAAGCACGGTCGTGCTCTTTGCAATTGAGACCGTGCTAGCATCTATCGGGCCTTGCTTCTCTGAGTCTGGCCTTTCTTCAATGTGGCACGGTCGTGCTCTCGTATGGCACGGCCATGCTAAATCTCCATAGGTCAGCTTTGAGTATTTTTGTAAGGCTTTATTTGGACGGATGGATTTGGAAGGGTGGCACGGGCGTGCTCTCGCATGGCACGACCGTGCTTGCCTCAAAACTTCAGTATTCTGTCAATTTAAGCTCTAAAACCTTCACTTTTCTTCAAAAAAGTCCTTCAAGCTGCCTCTAAACATCAATTCTGTCAAAACTTAAGTAAAAGAGTGAAATACAATGATATTTATATTTAAATACATCAAAATTCGACCCAAATACCCCTTATAAAATGCACAGAATTAAGGTTCATCAAACTTCCCACACTAAAACATTGCTTGTCCTCAAGCAATTATCTGACTTAAAATAATTTTCAAAAGAAGATTTAGAAGTGTTTCAAAATTGCAAAGATAGTCAAACAAGTATAAATTTCAAAAGAAAGTTAAGAGATTACCCAATTGGAACCAAATCTCCACAATATGAACCACATGCATGTAGAAGAAGGTTGGAGTCTTCCACGGGTTTGTAACGGGGCGAAGGCATGTAATGTTAGGTGAGATAGAGAAAGAAAAGGGATAATCAAAGGGCTAAATCAATAAAACAAAGTAATGACCCTTAAAAGCATAAAAGAACATCAAGTGCATTGGCACTTTTTTTCACAAAATATTTCAAGGATCCACTTTTTCTTCAACCTTTCTTTTCTATCCTTTCTTTTGTCATAAGCTCTTTCTTTTTCCTGCTTTCTCTCTAATCTTTATTTTTCTATATATTTTTCCTTTTCCTTTTTGAGAGGAGAAAAGAAATTTTCTTTTCTTTTTGGTGCCAGCTTATTATTTTTGGAAAGGGATCCACCATCACACATTCCTATTGTTGCTCCATTATACTTCCAAGAGGTTACTGCAACACCCCAATTCTCGCTGCTTTCTAAGGTCGGAAATTAATATAATTGAACTAATATTTTATCCAAGATTTATAAAATGATTTTGACTAAACCAAAGTCATATTCTTACTCTATGGTATCGTAGAGAGTTACGGTTAAATTTTGGGTTGAAAATTCTGACGGAACCTGGTCTGTGTTTCACTGACAGTAAGATTTTACTAATCAGAAAATCTAATTTTGACTTGTGAACGAAACAATTAGGTTTTAAATTGAATTTCCAACAATTTTGGTAAATTTGAAATTTTTCACCAAAAGGTGAAATAATATAAGTTATACGAGCAAAATCTTAAATTGCGTAATTAACGGAGCTAAATACGGATTTACCGGGACCCGCTAACGAATAAACTTGAAGTCACATCAGGTCATATCACCTAGGAAGGCATGCTAGTGACTCACCACTATCATTATGAAAACGAAAATATCTTAAACGCATTCCCACTGAGAAAAGACCAAAATGCCCTTGACCTTTTGTTTTAATTCCATTTTTGTCCCAAGGTGAAAAGGCCGTTTTGCCCCTGGGAAGTTATGAAACTACATTTTTGCTCTGTGAGTACCTATCATCATTGCCTCTAGAAAAATATCTAGATATTTATGGCATTGGAGGTGAAATGACGTTTATGCACTTAGTCTTTTGTTTAAATGACATTTTTGTCCCTGAAGGAAATGTTTATTTTGTCCCTTAAGTGAACATTTTTGGACACCCTTGCCCGCCCTTTCTCCCACGCCTAAACCTCTTCATGAATGGTCATCCATCACTTTTTCAAAACTCCATTTTTCTCTCAAACTTTCTCTCATTTTCTCAAGTGAAGCTTAACAAATTTTGTGAAGAAAAGTGTTGGATCTTTACTCATTTTCATCATTCAAAAGGTATGATTACTCTCTTTGATCCATGATCTTCATGTTCTTCACTTATTCCTTGTTTTTCAAGCCATGATCACCATGTTCAAGTTTCTAATTCCAATATTCAAAAATCTCTATAAAATCATAGAAAAATCATTTTAATGTGAAATCAATTTCTATGATCTAATGTCATCATCCTTTATCACTATCCAAAAGCATGCAATCAAATAACATGCCTAGCCTTTTTTTTTCATGAGTGGCCGAAATCACCAGCCTTGGGAAACCAAGGGTTTTGTTTTAAGTTTTGTATAAAGAGACTTGTTTTAGTGTTGTGTATGCGTAAGGATTATTCATCCAAGAGTTAGAAATTTTTAGACATCTCTAGCCTTTTTAAGTTACCATGGCCGAAACCTAGACCATGTGACGCAAGGAAGTTCATGTTGTTAATGTTAAAGTTTTAAATTGATTGTGTGAAGGTAGTTGTGGTTGATTGTTTCGGGTGATTGATGGGAGGATTAGCGGAGCAAGTCGGCCAACGTTCATCTTGAGAATTACTTTCAAGAGGTAAGGGGAGATTACCTGAGAAACTTGATTTCCGACGGCTACGTACTGTCTTTGTGTGTAAATTTGTAAAATTATGATGTATTGTCTTTGATTGTGGAGTGTTTTACTATATGCTTTAGTTAATTGCATGATTTTACTTGATTATACTTGATTATGCTTGAATATGCTTAATATGGTATGTTGACTGAAATGATGATTGATGTTGTGCTAAGGAACCTAAAATTGGTTAGTGTTCAAACCAAGTAAAGGTAAAAGCTTCAAAAAGCTTGAGACATAAAATAAGTGGATAAAAGGTTAAGAGTTTTTAAAGGATTTTGAAAACAAAGTGTCTTGACATCTTATTTTTTAGAGTAAGAAAATAAAACATACTTTATTAAGAAATGAGAAAACATACGAAGAGAAATGGGAAAACAATTTTAGTTTAGAAAAAGTGAGTTTTAAAATGAAAAGTTCCTTTAGAAAATCATTAATAGAGTTAAAACGATAAAAAAAAAAAAGTATTTCGAGTAAAAGTGTTTTCAAGGGTCCAGTTTTAGAAGCAAATTGTTTTATCAAAGAAAAGAGTTTTCATGGACTATATTTCAAAGTTTTATGGTTTACCGAAGTACTTGATCAAAAGAAAAGTGGTTTTTGACCAAGAGTTTTATTTTATGGAAAACCGATCCCAATGACTTTATGTGTAAGCTTCGGAGATGTGGGTTTTGGTTTTGTATCTCAAAAATAGAAAAGTTAATTTGGATGTGAACCTAGAAACCGAGACGTCGGGGTTCTAGTGTTCTGCAGAACACGTGGATCGAGGATTCCGTGTTAGTGAAGTGGTCCTGTAAACTTGTGGACAAATTGTGTGCTCTAGAATCCAAAATCCGAGACTGGTGCATCGGTTAATGGTTTTTGGGTTTGGGTTGTTGGACTATGTGTCCTTTTTGGTTAATTGGACTATGTGTCCTTTTTGATTAATGTTGAAAAGACTTAAGAGTCTAAAAGTTGTGGTGGTTGATAGATTTGAGCTTCAACAAAGAAATAATCATACAAAACAAAAAAAATTACGAAAACAAAAGGTTTTCTCATGCATTTGTTTTTCTGGCAAACATGTCATCTAGAATGAGGGGACCTTGATGGCAGGGAACCCTGGGATGACTTTAAGTCATTGTGTATCATTGTGCCTTGATGGACAATGGTGTCATACATGTTCAGAAACGTATTGTGCCTTGAGTTGGACAATATAGTATGACCTGATTAAAATTTGTTAAGTACCTCTAATGTGTACCCCCATGTGAGAATCGTATAGTGTCATGGGATTCATGTACTTGTTTATAGCACAGTGGTGCTAGGCATTGTTGCCTGAGGGCCAATGTATTGTGAGCCTGATCCGCTCTTTTGAAAGAATTTGGGATTTCTGAAAATTAAGAACCAAGTAATAGATTTTATATATGGAAGTGTCATGCATATGTTTTCAAAATAATGATAATTGTTGGGTACGAGACCCTTGCTTTAATTTCACTATTATGATATTCTGTGTTATGCTTATGATGTTTTTGAGTTGTATTCATTATATATGTATATATGAACCTGCTGTTTTGTATGTTGGGTATGTAGTTGTCGCATTTTGAGTTCATATATTGGTTTCTCACCCTTGTCTGTATATGTTGGACACCCTGTTGTGATTTTGGATACGTGTACAGATGTTTATCAACAGTCCTCTAGGTCACTTCGGGACCCTATAGCTTGAGCTGCTTGAGGTTGATGACGAAGAGGTGTAGATTGTTGAAGACGAGACCCAGTCTCATTGGTACGACGTACGCTAGGTAGTACGTCTTTTTGTCCTTAGAGTTCTTTTGTCAGACCAACTCTTAGGATTCATAAATGTTTAAGTCCAATCATCCGACTATGACTATGTGTGTCGTGTATTCAGAAATTGAGAGGATGTATGCCTATTGGCGAAGCTTGAATTATTTTTATATATGATGAATTTTCAATTGTTTTCCCTATGGATGTTAAAATATTCCCTTGGTATCAGATTCCCGCAACTACTCTATAGAGTTATTTTCGAAAAGTTTTTATTTAAAAAGGAAAAAGAATAATTTGGGTTACGAAAAGTGACATCGGGAGGGGGCGTTACAGTTACCAAAATAGTTTTTTTAAATTTTCAGAAAAAGGACCAACGAAGAGAATTCATAAAGGCTCAAAAATTAGGCAACTAAGGAGAAGTGTTTAACAAAATAAATGCAGGCCAGAAAGAATACCTAAAAGTGCCCCAACCAGAGTTTCACATGCTTAAGTCAAATTTGCCTTGAGATGGTCTTAGGACAAGTTCTAGAATATATTCACCTGAGAATCATACTCATCAAAGAAAAAGGGTTAAAATCAGAATATTTGACAATGTAACTTAACCCCATAAAAGCCCAAATCTCACATTTAGAAGCTAAGTCTCATGAAAAGTTTTCAATCAAAGAATTTTTTGCTAAATATTAGTTTTTAAAAGACCAACTTTTCTTTTCAAACATACTTATGAGACTATCAAAGCAATTTTTCAAAAATTTTTTGTAAGGAGTTTCCTTAATTTTAAAAGAAAGATAAGCCAAATAATTGAATGCAGCAATATCAAAAATATGAATATATTTTTCCTTCCCACACTTAACTTATGCAATGTCCTCAATGCAACGCATTTAATCATGAAATACAAGTGGCCTTGCTCATCAATAGAAAATTCAAAATCACATGCAAAATAACCCTATTCTACTCATGGCAGCCACACTAGGATTTGATGCAACTAATTTATTCAAAGCAAGAAACAGATAATGAGAAAAGTTTAGAAACCACCAGGATCCCATAGCTTGTGGTAGAAAGACCAAGGTGTGCTCAAAACATAAGATCTTCCTCCCGGATCCCATGGCTTGTAGAAGCAAATCCTAATGATGCTCAACATACAAGATCTTCTTCTCGGATCCCATGGAAGGCGACTACTTCGAATGTGCAGGTATGTTTGATTTCTCCATGATCGAATAGCAGGTAAGAATCTCCTCTTTTAACCTCTTCATGGGTGAAATCTTTATTAAGCACAAAAAACTCATGTTTTGGATCAGACTTTGAAATATTCACATATGCGTGTAACCCAATGTACTTATCCAAATCAGAATTTTTGGATTCAACTTGCCTGCTCTCCTCATAATTGCTTCCTTCTGATTCACTGTCTGGTATGCACAGGCGTACATGGACTGATGTATGCTCATGCTCATTTATTGCTACGCCTTCATCCTCTTGTTTATGCTTAGCTTGAGAGGTAAGTCATTCTTGGACTTTTGAGATACCAATGTTTCAAGAGCAGATATTTGTGTTTTCAAGGCTTGGAATCTATGATTAGTCTGCTCCATGAACTTCATCAATGTAACAAGGTTGGAGATTTGAGTCTCCCAAATCTCGAATTGATTATCAGTCCACTCAATAAATCTAGCCAAAGTAGAATTAGTCCAAGGGTTTGGAATAACCTCCAGTTCATATTCCCAAGCTGCAATGGTAAAGTAATCTCCAAGAGTTTTCCTCTCTCCCATGGTTCTTCTTAATTCCCTAACTGCACAATAAGATCAACTAGAAGCACATTGTTGGGAAGACATTAGCATTCAAAGAGAGAGACAATAAAAAAAAAATAAAAAAAAGTCTAAAGTAACTAGGATTTCTTTCTTCCAATATCACAAAAATCACAAAATATCACAAATTAATCCCCGGTAACAGCACCAAAACTTGTTCCGTTCAAAACACACTTAAGAGCAGTGTACCCTATCACAGAAGTAATATAGGACGGAAGTCCAGATATCGTACCCAAGAGATTAATTTAGATATCTAAGTGATAAAGCAAGTACTAAAATAGGGAAACCCTTATGCTATTGAGACTAAAAAGACTTAGAAAGTAAATAATAAGAAAGCAATAGTAAAAGATAATGAAAGAAGAATAAAAAAGAGTTTAGAAATCAAGAGTAAAGAGCCTAGAGCCGTGGTTTCACTTGTGTTTTCGATACCCCCAAAATCCTAATTCTATTCAATTTAGCAGTTGCTTTTCGAATACTAATCCCTCTACGAAAACTATTAATTGTTTGTCAGGCAACTAATATTCTTTTCCTTAGATGAACCCAATGGTTATCAAGCAAAGAGTTTAAATGATTATAAAGCATGAAGTGCAAAGAGATTGAATGATTGAAAGGAATAAATCACGTTTTCTCAAATCTAGATGTTAAACCCCAGTTATCATATAGGTCTACCAATTTAATTGGGCTTGATAGCCGAAATATCGATCAATTGATTCAGACCATACAAAGGGTGGCAATCCTAGTATTGGATGAAGAACAGCAGAATAACACTATTCAAATTGTAACCTTGAAACCAAATAGAATTGAATTAAAGCTAAGACATAGCGAAAAATCTTTCTACTAACACAAGATCCACCACAACTCTAGTGATGAATTTAGCTACTCATAGTAATAGAGGAAACAAAAATCAACAATGGAAAACGCATCTTGGATAATTGAAGAGGGAGAAGTTGTCTCCAACTTAATTTCCAGGTGCCAAATTGTACTCTAGAAATCAAAACTACAGAAACTATAAACTAGAAAGCTAATAAAAGAGTTCAAGATGTAAAGGAGTAAGAGATGCAAAAGATGTCTCTCAAGTGGCACAGAGGGCCTCTATTTATAACAAAATTTGTGAGTTGGGCCGTGAATAAGGTCTTCTGCACCGTTAGCACGGGCGTGCCAATCAGGTAGCACGGTCGTGCTCTTCATTTAGCACGAGCGTGCTCTTCAGCATATCAGGTCGTGCTCAAATATGTCAGGGCGGACCAAATTCGTAAAACATGGTTGTTGTGCACGGGCTGCAGCACGGGCATGCTCTTCTGATTGTGAATATATGCCTTGACAGGATTTATTTAGTTTTGATGATTGACAAAAGGATTCCTCAAAGGACACGAATGACAAAAGAATTCGAGGAGAATATGAACTGATGATAGACAAAAGGAAATCCCAGAAGAACTAGTCTGTAAAAAGCGGAAAAGAATTTGATGAAGATCAAGTCTTTCAAGATGGGGTTAAGGGACTTTTCATTATTAGTATTGTCTGTTTAGATCATGTTGTAAGTGGTAGTAAAGCTCTCAAATCTCAAATCAATCACATACACACACATAAAATAAACTTAATAGGCTTCAAGCGATCTAACTGGATAAAATCAATTAACAGCAGTTAAGTTTAAAATCAAATGGTTTTTAATGATAATAATTGATTATAGATTTCTCATTATCGATTATCATATATCTGAAAAGCGTTTCCCAAAACATTGAAGAAGTAATTGATTAACATAATCGATTGAATAATCGATTTTAGAGATAATCGATTATGCTCTTATGCGTGTGAGTGAGCTTCAAACAGAGAACCCATAATCAATTAGCATAATTGATTATGATGCGACTGCCACTGTAGCATGTTTTCTAAAATAAATCAGATAATCGATTATGGCCTTGCAATAATCGATTATGACGCGATTTGCTTGTTTTCTAAATGGGCTTAACCTAATTCCTATGGGCTTAAATGTTTTCTATAAATAGGGATGTTGAGGCAGCCATCCACACAACACACTCACTAATCCTTTTGCGCTAAAACTCTGTCAAATCTTTTTATCACTCTCACTACTACTACACTTTGATTATACTTATATTGAGATAGAGCTTTTAGTCCATATAGTTTGAATTGTATTGTCCTCTGCACTATTAAGAGGACTATATTGTGGTAAGAGTCAAACGACTCAAACCATCTTTTGGTTAACAATTGACAAGAGAGGTGATATCTCTTGGGTTGTTTGAGGCTCTTTCACTAGGGGAGGTTATATCTCTGGTCTGTGAGGAGTGCTCTGAAGGTTACCAGCACCTGTTTAGCTTGGCTGAGACTCTGTCACTGGGGAGGTTATATCCCTGGTCTGTGAGGAGTGCTTGTAAGGTTACCAGCACCTGTTAAGCTTGGTTGAGGCTTTTTCACTAGGGGAGGTGATATCCCTGGTCTGTGAGAAGTGCTCTTGGTTGTAAAGGTTTCTAGCTGAACCTAATTTAAAAGCTAGTTATTGAGTGAAAACTCTTGGTGGTTGACCTTGGGGACTGGACGTAGGCTACTGGGGTAGTTAGTAGCCGAACCAGGATAAATCTTCGTGTTCCTTCTCTTTTCCCTATCCTTTTATTATCGTAGTTATTTATCGCACTTTAATTTCAGTCATTTAATTATCGCATTTTAAATATCACAATTTATATTATTGTTATTTTCTTTCTGCGATTTATTATTCAAAAGCTTTATTTCCAAAAGTTTTTCAAATTCAAGATCATGTATTTGGTGTCACTTGTCAACAAGTGACATCAGAGGTTAACTCTTGTCTAAAGGGCTTAATCGCCTCAAGAGGTAACATGACTTCAAACAATTTTAAATCAGATCTCTATCTTTCAATGGTGAAGGGTATGGTTATTGGAAAGAAAGAATGCAAATCTTTCTTGAGGCTGTGGACCTCGAAGTTTGGGACGGAGTGGAAAATGGTCCACTTGTCCCCACTCATTCAATTAATAATGAGGTGGTGGATAAACCAAGAAATCTTTAGACCAACGAGGAAAGGAAAAAGGTCCAATACAATTTGAAAGCTAGGAACATCATCACTTCATCTTTAAGCTTTAAGCTACGATCAGTTCTATAGGGTCTCAAATTGCAAGACCGCCAAAGAAATGTGGGACACCCTTCAATTGACCCATGAAGGTACTACTGAGGTCAAAAGGGCTCGAATGAACACATTGACCCATAAGTATGAGCTATTTAGGATGATTGAGGGTGAACGCATACATGATATGCAAAAACGTTTTACCCATATTGTAAATCATCGTAGGGCTCTTGGGAAATTCTTTAGCAATGAGGATTTGATTAATAAAGTTCTTAGATGTTTAAATAGAAGTTGGCAACCAAAAGTTACTGCTATATCCGAATCTAGATATTTATCTTCTATGTCTTTGGCAACTCTATTTGGCAAATTGCAGGAACATGAGCTCGAACTAAATCGACTCATTGAAAGCGAGAAAAGTGATAAGAAAAAGAAAAGTCTCGCTCTCAAAGCAAGTATCAATGAAAGAGAAGAAGAATGTGACCTTGATCATTCTGATAGCTTCGATGAATACGACGAAAATATGAACCTGATGTTTCACAGGTTTAAAAGGTTCATGAGGCAAAAAGGCAAAGCAAAACAATTCTCCAATCCTCAGAAGAAATATGAGGAAGAAGGAACTTCCTTCAATCCAACATGCTATAATTGCGGCAAAAAGGGTCACATAAAACCCGAATGTCCACAAGGCCAAAAGATAGACAAAAGGCCACAAAAGGACGGAGAGCCTATATTGCCTGGGATGACAACGATATGGATTCATCCGAAGAATCGGATAATGAGGAGGCAAACCTACGTCTCATGGCTAATCATGAGAAAGATGAGGTAAACAATATTAAGCCTGAAATTGATTTATCTTATGATGATTTGTTTACAGCATGTGAAGAGTTAAATAATGAAACTATTAGACTTCGAAAAATTATCTCTTCATCAAAGAAAACCATATATCTTCTTGAATCAAAATTGATATTTTAAACAAAGAGATCGACATGCTTAAGCAAAAGCAAGCTGTTTCAAATGAACCTTCTACTTGCATCTCTTGCGAAAATAAAAAGAATGATTTTTTCAAATGTGATGAGTGCAACATTTTGAAAAATAAAATTGAGGACTTGAAAAATACACTTGCATAATTCACTATGGGAAGAGACAATCTAAATGTTCTCTTAGGGAATCAAAAAGGAACTTATGACAAAGCTGGTTTGGGTTATCACCCTAAAATAAATGAAAGGTCTTTTAAAAAGTTTTTCGGTCCAAACAACACATCTAGTAGTCCTTTTATAAAATGCTTTCATTGTGGTAGAAAAGGCCACACTGCTTTTATCTGCAAAATTAGGAGAAAGAAAGATGTGTATGTTAAAAATGCATGGATTCCAAAGTGCTTGTTGCCCAAGACTAACACACAAGGACCCAAAATGGTTTGGGTACCAAAAGTCAAAACTTGGTTCTGTGCTGTTAGTGTGCTTGAAGACCAAGAACTTAGAACAGATATCTTAAAAATGGTTATTTGAAGCACATGAGAGGAGACAAGAGTTCTCTCCAAAGGAATTGGCTAAGTTCTGAATGTTTCGAAAAATAATCGATTATACACAAGTTAGAAAGCCTAGAATCGATTATGATAATCGATTACATGCGATAGGGGGAGAAAACTTAAAATTCAGACGAGTCCTAATCGATTACTATAATCGATTATACATGGAAGGCACAAAGTCAGAGGAGTCATAATCGCTTACAATAATCGATTTTGTGTAGCTCAGCAAGAACAAGGGATTACTTAATCGATTATATCAAAGAAGGCATAATAATCGATTATGAAGAAGATAATAATCGATTACTGGACCAAAATGGGATGAAGATCGAAAGTCAGAATAATAGTAATCGATTACCAGGAGAAGAATAATCGATTATGCCATAAAGCAAAGAGAACAATAGCATCCTCCAATTGACTATCAATTGAATATAAGTGCAAAATCGGTGATTTCTATCCTTATCTCTCTTAATGTTTTAAATGCTCTTCTATCCTTTCTCCAATGTCCCTTGAAAAATTGAAGTGCTTATTTGAAAAAAATTGTTTTCCAAAGGGGGAGAAATATATGCATGTTTAAGGGAAGTATAGAAATACAGGATTAGATAATCATTGGTCAAAGGGGGAGATTTCTTTTTAATCTATGCTACATCTCTAAAATTCCCTTCTTGAAATGTATGCATGTGTCATCTCTAATTGATTAAATAAAATGCAATATCAAATAAAAAGTATGCATTTCTCATCTCTAAAAATCATGACAAGCCCTATTCCCTTTGAAATCATGAGCTATACATGAAAGAAAAAGCAAGCATGTAAAACAACAAGTGATATTAACTTGGAAGAATAACAAGTAGTATAAATTGTTGGACCACAAGTGGTTTATCATAATAAATGTTTTATTAAACACAAGTGTAATAAATGTTTTGAGCACCATTTGTACATCCCGGATTTCTATGAACTCTAATCGAGTTGGTTAATCTCGATTAAGGCTTTGAATGATTGTGTGAATTGTTGTGTGTTAGTTTTAGACCTAGTTTGAAGCTTAGGAATAGGCTTGAACAAGGTTGGAGGTGCCTAAGGCGTTAAACGAGTAACTATGGAAGCTAGATGTTTGGAAGGCTTTTCCCAGCTGAACGCAACGCTCAAGCGTTGGTAACGCGGACGCTCAAGCGTTCTGAGTGCGTTTGCCAGCTGGAGTGTTTTTGACGCGTGTGCTACACGTGTCAAGCCAGGGTCAAGGCGGAACGGACAAGGTTCCACGCTCAAGCATGGAGGGGACCTCACGCTCAAGCGTGGGCACGCTCAAGCGTGAAGGTTTTCCATGCTAAAGCGTGCACAGCAGCTCAAGTTAGTGGAGTTTCATTTCTCTCCCTCATTTGCAGGAAAATCCCTCGGAGTCTCCAGAATTCTCTGCAACTTGAGAGAGATGGAGTTGTGTTCTAGAGTGAGAAAGCTTGAGGTTGAAGGTGATCGAAGTACCGGAACGCGATTCCAACTACACCGTTGTGATCGCGGCGAAGTAATCTTCGACTTTGACGGATTAGTTTTTCGATTCGCCACAGGTAAACTCGGACCCCTAACACGTGTTCTTTGTGTTCTTAGCATACTTCGAGTCTTTACCTTTTCTTTGATCTTTTGGGCTTGCCCTAGGGCTAACCAGTTGGGATCATGCAGAGTGCGTTTTTCAGCCGACATGCTGCATGGGATTAGTATCCCGATCTAGAGGATTGATCTGAGTGTGAGACTCATGGAGATGAATGCTTGTTGCATGTGTTGTCTTGAAAGACGTTTGTTAGTATGCATTAACTGTGATACTTGAGATATTAGCTACCTGTTACTTGTTATATGTGTTTACTGCATTACTACTGTTTTGCTACTTGATGACGCGTTGTATTTCTTATCTCCCTTTTGTTTTTCCTTGTTGTCTGTTATGGGATCGCTTGACGACGACGAGCCAGCGAATATTCAGCATGGACCCGAGGCTTCACCCGTTCCTCACGGGGGCACCGCGGATGCCGGTGCTGGGCGATATTGAGATAGTATACCATGACAAGAGGGGATGGCGGGTAGACCACTCTAATTTTTGGTGGTGTACACAGGACCCGTTAGTCTGATATTTCGGAGCGGCATGCCTCGCTATGTGGATATCATCGGCCCCTACCGCGTGTACCAGTTTCTACCTTTCCCGAGGATGTGGCGACCTCCGAGGCAGAGGGAGCGAGACTACACGTGGGTAGCACCCCAGTCTTCGGTCGTGACCAGCAGGAGAGGTTACGTCTACCCAGGCCAACGCAGTAGGATCGAGCAGTACCTGAGGACCTACTACAGGCGAAGGATCATGGTCTCCAACTCTTCGTCAGAGTACGAGTCTATCGTGCGGTACATGCGTACTCATGGCTAGGGTCAAGGTAGCTCGGGGCATCCTCACCACTGATGGTGAGAGCCTGCCAGTGCGTCCTAGGGACTGAGCCGAGAGATTTTGATGTATTTTGGAGAGGGGACGGGGGTTGCTGGTGAGATCCAAGAGTTTTATCTTGCTTTTTGATGTATTTTGATTTTACCTTTAGGACGTATATGTATGTATACTGCCTTACTAATGGGGCTAACTTATGCATGTTATTGTACAGTTATGTATATATTATACTTTTACTCTGATCACTTTTCTATGCTTGCCGTTTTGTTTGCTTTCTTTCGCATCGCTGTTTATTTACCACGCTATCGTTTTATATACGGCTGGGCATAGATAATAATAATAATAAGAGGTTGGGACTAATGGGAAGGCTTCATACGTATGGGGTCATCTCACCATTATAAACAATTGTTTTATCTTAACAAGTGGTGTCCATATTTATTGCTTGGTTATGAGATTACCTAAATATATGCCTTGCTATTATTATGTTCCCGCTTTTTGATAATGCCAAAAAGGGGAGAGTTTATATGGTTAAATGATTCACGGGGAGTGGATTTCAAATTTGCATAGAATAAGAGGGAGTAAAGCATATTTATCTGCGCATTAACTCTGATATTTATATATGAAATGCTCTAACTCATTTCTTGAGCAAATCTCTCCTTGAGATGTTTGTCATCATCAAAAAGGGGGAGAATGTGAATATATGCCTTGATAGGATTTATTTAGTTTTGATGATTGACAAATGGATTCCTCAAAGGACATGAATGACAAAAGAAGTCGAGGAGAATATGAACATGATGATAGACAAAAGGAAATCCCAGAAGGACTAGTCTGCAAAAGGCGAAAAAGAATTTGATGGAGATCAAGTCTTGGGGTTAAGGGGATTTTCATTATTTGTATTGTCTGTTTAGATCATGTTGTAAGTGGTAGTAAAGCTCTCAAATCTAAAACCAATCACACACACACACACATAAAATAAACTTAATAGGCTTCAAGCGATCTAATTGGATAAAATCAAATAACAGCCGTTAAGTTTAAAATCAGGTGGTTTTTAATGATAATAATCGATTATAGATTTCTCATAATCGATTATCATATATCTGAAAAGCTTTCCCAAAACAGTGAAGAAGTAAACGATTAACATAATTGATTATATACATAATCAATTGAATAATCGACTTTAGAAATAATCGATTTTAGACAAAATCGATTACGCTCTTATGCATGTGAGTGAGCTACAAACAGAGAACCCATAATCGATTAGCATATTAGCATAATCGATTATGATGCGATTGCCTCTCCAGCGTGTTTTCTAAAATAAATCAGATAATGATTATGGCCTTGCAATAATCGATTATGACGCGATTTTCTTGTTTTCTAAATAGGCTTAACCTAATTCCTATGGGTTTAAATGTTTTTCTATAAATAAGGATGTTGAGGCAGCCATCCACACAACACACTCACTAATCCTTTTGTGCTAAAACTCTATCAAATCTTTTTATCACTCTCACTACTACTACACTTTGATTATACTTATATTGAGAGAGAGCTTTTATTCCATATAGTTTGAATTGTATTATTCTTCAATTTGTTTTTAATCTGCACTATTAAGAGTGCTATATTGTGGTAAGAGTCAAACGACTCAAACCATCTTTTGGTTACCAATTGACAAGAGAGGTGATATCTCTTGGGTTGTTTGAGGCTCTTTCACTGGGGGAGGTTATATCCCTTGTCTGTGAGGAGTGCTCTGAAGGTTACCAGCACTTGTTAAGCTTGGTTGAGACTCTGTCACTGGGGGAGGTTATAGCCCTGGCCTGTGAGGAGTGCTCGTAAGGTTACCAGCACCTGTTAAGCTTGGCTGAGGCTTTTTCACTGGGGGAGGTGATATCCCTGGTCTGTGAGAAGTGCTCTTGGTTGTAAAGGTTTCTAGCTGAACCTTATTTAAAAGCTAGTTATTGAGTGAAAACCCTTGGTGGTTGACCTTGGGGACTGGACGTAAGCTACTGGGATAGTTGGTAGCCGAACCAAGATAAATCTCCGTGTTCCTTCTCTTTTCCCTATCCTTTTATTATCGCAATTATTTATCGCACTTTAATTTCAGTCATTTAATTATTGCATTTTAAATATCGCAATTTATACTATTACTATTTTATTTCTGCGATTTATTATTCAAAAGCCTTATTTCCAAAAGTTTTTCAAATTCAAGATTACACACAATTCTCTCCCCTCTTGTGTTTGGAGTCACTTGTCAACACTGATGGCATGGGCGTGCTCTTTGCGATTGAGACCGTTCTAGCTTCTATCAGGCCTTGCTTCTCTGAGTTAGGCCTTTCTTCAATGTGGCACGGCCGTGCTAAGTCTCCAGTGGTCAACTTTGAGTATTTTTGTAAGGCTCTGTTTGGATTGATGGATTTGGAAGGGTGGCATGGGCGCGTGCTCTTGCATGGCACGGTCATGCTAGCCTCAGAACTTCACTATTCTGTCAATTTAAGCTTAAAATCTTCACTTTTCTTCAAAAGTCCGTCAAGCTGCCTTTGAACGTCAATTCTTTCAAAACTTAAGTAAAAGGGTGAAATAGAATAATATTTGTATTTAAATGCATCGAAATTCGACCCAAATACCCTCTATAAAAGGCACAAAATTGAGGTTCATCACTTATTCTATGTTTATCATGTACTTGTTGTGATAGAAAAATGATTTTAATGATGAAAACCCACCTCTTTAATGTTAGGTCTAGGCATGGACTTTTTAAGGTTATGGTTGTTTAATGCTTAGAATATTATTGCTCATAATATTTATGTTGTATTGTGCTTGATTTGGAGTGATTTGATGAACAAATGGCAACCAAAAACCATGAGCATAGGTTCAGCCTTGTCCTTATTTTTAGGGTTAGGAAGTTGTTCTTTGAAAACTAATGTGGTTTACATGTTCAATGATGGAAATGAGGATGTTTGGAACTAAGAAAAATCATGAATAAAATCAACCCGTATGTGAGGATGTGTAATTCGGTTTTCGGGCATTCCTCACATAGAAAATGTTTTGATTTTGTAACATCATGCTCAAGTAATTAAATGAAGGTAGTGTAATTACATGAAATCAAGTTTTCAAGAAAAACCTAGCATCCCAAAGGATAATGTAGGTCACGGCCATAGTATGGAGACTAGGGTTCCGAAATGATTTTTGAGACTTAACTTATGATCATATGATTTACCGATGTCATAGATTGATTTAATTGAACCAATATTGAAAGGATCAAAGCTAATTGAGATTTGTGATCATAAACTTCAAGTAAGTGATTTCAAAAGTGTATTTCAAACTCAATAAGTGAAAGGTGACACCATGATTTAGGCAGTGGAATTGACCATGCTTTAGCTTGATAAGCTTGCTTGATGACTTTTCCAATGAGGCTTGACAGTTGTTGGCTCACAAAAGTTCTTTATTGAGATTTAAGAGTTAGGACAAAGGAATTATACCTCTGGAACTCTTCAATAATTAAATTACTTCATGTAACTTAGGAGAATTATCATATCACCTTAATATGAGATAGTTTTAGTGGAGTAAAGGAAAAGGATGTATCTAGTGTAATAGAATAAAAGAAATGAATATAATTAGTGTAATAGAATAAAAGAAATGAAAATAATTAGCGTAATGAGTTATATTTTAAATAATCCAAAGAGAACAGATTATATTAGTACCTTATGAGGAAGAGGATTTCAAAGTGTTTTGGAATAATTTTTACAAAAGGATTACACTTGATTTAGAAAGTCAATGTTTTACACTAAAAGTCAATGTTTGACCAAAAGTCAAAGTTATTTTCAGTTAGGTCCTTATGGACTCAAAGTGTAAGATATGAACTTTAAAAATATGTCATGTATTGATATAATCCTTAGATGATTTCACATCATCAAAAAGGATCCATAAGACTTAATTGAACAAAGAATGATTTTGGTTGCTTGCTCGGCAAGTAACTACGTTTCAAGAAGAAAGGATTGGATTTGAGAATCCACCATCATAATACACTCAAGCGTTTAGGAAACATGGATAGTCCAATGAGGTGTTTGGATCCAAGAATTTGGCACTATCTAATAGCCTATAGAAGGGTGTCAAAAAGAAAATACGAAAGCTTAAGAACAATCGGGAACCATTGGCAGACCAATGAAGTGTTTGGATCCAAAAGTTTGGAATCTATCATACGAGCCTCTAGAATGGCTTGGGTTGCCGGAGTAATAACAAAGTTTATTCGGTTGATAAACATGAACGTATTCGCCTTGTAGGCTTAACCATATTGCTTCAACGATCTTGGCAATGTCTGAGCTGAAAACTCCACATATGACCAGTTGGTAGCTCTTCTGAGTCGTGGCATTCCATGCCCTACTTAGACATCTGCAACTAGACACCAATATATCCATGGTTTTAGAGTGTCATCATAAAAGCCAATAGTTACTAGTAACAAGAAATTTGGAAGCACAATTTGGACCAAGGGTGGCACTTTGATGAACATGTACTATTACTACTCCTTTCGATTGTCCCATTATAGCTCTGAAGTAGGGTCAGAGTCTTGGCAGTTCATGTTTGGATTGCACCAATGTTTCATTATGCATACTTCATTGCATCTTGTATATCATACTCTTATGTTGATTATCTAGCTCGATTATTGAAATTGTCTGGAATTGGTATTATGCTTTGTAACTGTTTTTGTTTGGGAGTCGCGTTACTTCCATTCATCTTATGTGTGTTGATGATGAGGTTCTTACCCCATTGGTGAGAGGATAGTTCCACCTCTATCGTGGTGAGAGGAGCACTCGTCAAGGGAGACCATCAGATAGTTCCACCTCTTCGCATACGCTAGGTGTGAGATTGATTAGAGCCAGAGCTACTGGAGAGGTGCTACCTTAGGAGCGTGTAGTGTTAGGGCACCCTCCCAGATTCCCATGTCCGAGGGGTGGGGCACGTGTGATCACTATTCCCCAGAAACAGGTGAGACCACGTCCACGTCCCTTTGTTTAGCCCCAACCATCATATGATAAGGGGGAGGTGGAGGTGATAATGAGGAAGAGGAGGGCACAAAAAGTGACCCTAAAAAGGACCCGTTGGATCCTCCCTCTGAGTAGTATTCTCACTTGGCCAGTGTGACAGCAGTCGTGTCAAATCCTGTTTTATTTACTTTTGTTGGTACGTTTTGTAGGGGCTGTGACCCCAATTTTTTGGAGAATTATTACTTATTCCGCAATTTATTTTATTTGTTTACATTCGATACTTCTGACAATGTGTTATGTATGTGTTGTTTAAGGCATGAGTATTTATAATTGATGCATGTTGTCTAATTTTTGCAAATACCAACTAGAATATAAAAAAAATCAAATCATCATTTTATAAACCCAAAGGATATATGTTTATAAGTATAATCCGCTATTTTCGGCCAGTTAATATTTATTATTTAATTATTCATATTTAGTAACGCCCTCTGGAAAAAGGGTGTTACAAACAACATATCATGATATACAACAATATAACAAGTATTTTCAAGATTCACCATAAAAATCCATACTTTGACTACAGATCAAAGTAATGATGTTTCACCAACAAAATCCATTTTCAACCATACAATTCACATAATAACCACAAACAACACATCAAATAACTATTACAAACTTATGAACCCAAAAGATTAGGAAATAAAGTGAAGAACCCATTTTTCACTTAGGGTTTTCATTACCAAAGAGAAAACCATCACCAACCACCATATGGTGTAATGAGGTTCAATCCCCCAATTACCTTGAAGAAGTTTCCTTAGAATATGCAAAGATGATCCACCAAAAGATGGAGATGGCTGAACCAACATATGGTCAAAAAACTAGGTTTTTGAACTTTGTTTTGAATGATTCGTGAACTTAAGAAAAAATGTTCATGTTTCAAGACTAGAAATGAAGAAGAAAAAGACTTAGAACATTTACCTTTGAAGAAAGAACTTGAGAAAAAGATGTGGGTGTTCATGGTGTTCTTGGGCTTGATGAACAAAGTACCTCCAATTAAGAAACTTCCTTGATGAAAGGTATTTAGAAGGTGAAGGTAAGCGAGGTTATGTAGTTAGAATTAGAAGAACAAATTGCGGTTGGTTAAACCAAGCCAAAACCTTGTAGGATGAAGAATAGAGAGAAGACATAAAATTTGTGTTCTAGAGAAAAAGCTTGCTTTGATTCACAAAGTGAATAATGATAAAGTTTTGGTGTGTTTTAATCACACCGTGTAGCTTATTTAGTTGGGTAACAAATTAATTCAAAACAAAATGAATTAAGGTGTAAGAAATTCAATGGCTAAAAATTAAAGTGGAGGTGTGTTGTGAATCATAGGATTAAAGTTGTAGATATTAACCGTAAAGTGTAATTAAGCTTTTAACCAAAATTAGCAAAGACATTGTCATATTTTTGGAATTAAAAGAATGACGTGAAAAATGCAATAAGGTAATAGATGATCATGAAATTGCTCTCAGCTCCAAACCAAAAGATTTCACCAGGTCCTGGCCCAAAATTCAAAACTTAGCGGATCTGATTAAAATAATAATATTTTTATCGACTCCGCTCCAAAACAACACAAAAGGCTCAAACAAGCATTTTATGATTTTTGAGTTTATAATTAGAATTTAAATAAATACTCAATCATTACCTACTATCATTAATTATTATTAGCCAAAATTATATTATCAACCAATTTATTCACATAAACAAGAAATAAACAAATATGAATTTTAGGGGTGTTACAAAAATATTATCAATGGTTGCGAATATTATTAATGGTCACGAAATTGTTGCTGTTAAAATTATGGGAAATGTTGATTTGTATGAAAATCATTTTCGTACCGGTACGAACGATTCACGTGAACTCATCAATTTCATAATTGTAGCATATAGTAGCCCTCTCAGCATTTATAAACAATCTGGGCAACTGCGCTCGGTAGAAAAACATCAATAATAGTAACAACAATTGTCGTTGACACATGGTCGCTAAATGCCAATTTTTTGACATTGTATTAAGTGATTTTCACATTTACCCTTCATTTGAAACAATAGAAAAAGAAGGGAAGGTAAAGGAGGGAAGGAATGAAAAGGGCAAACTCAGTTTTCCGGATTAGAAGAAAAATGGAGAGAAAGGAAAAATTACCATGAGACACATGTTTTATTTGCATCCCATTTTGGATGGAAAAGTGGACGTGCACGCAAACAGATAGAATCAAAGATTGAGCATTGTACAGATGACTAGATAGGTGCATAAAAAGACAAAAAAAAAATGATTTTAATTTTTTAAATTATTACATAAGGATATTTATATAATTTCATAAATATATTTTTTTTCCTCTTATTTTTTATAAAATCAAATAATAGGAAATAAAAGTTTTAATTTTCTTTCCTATGAAATAATTAAATAATCATATCATTTTACATTCATTTTCTTTCTGTTTTCTTTCTCCCCTTTTATTTTTTTTTCTCAACCGAACACAGCCTTAATACTTTGGCAGCAAATGTCGCAGCCAAAAGCCTTTATCCTCTAATGGCTAGTGGCTACTTTAATCACGCAAACAAACTTTTTTAAAAATTTATTAATAGTTCTATTATTTATTAATTTATATCTTAAATATATTTTTTACTTAAAAGATTATCCATGCGATAGATTTCTAATTCAATTTAGAATTACATATATAAATCCCCATTTTTTATTTGTTTAGAAACAAATACTGGAATTATTTGTAAATTTTTTGGTACAATAATTTGTAAATCATAATTCCTAGCCAAGTGGAATTGAAATGAATTTTTTTAATTACAATTCAAATCTATCAACCAAATGGATGATATAGTGCTAAATATATTTCATTTTTTTATTTATCAACTTGCTTTATATATATTTAATAAATTTATTTGGAATGCATAGTGGAAGGTGTAATACCCCTCCATCTCAGGTGTCACTTTCGTAACCTCAACACTATAAAATAGGAAAAAGATTTGTTGGTTCGCTTTCGAAAAAGATTTTCTTTACTCATATCTTACTTATCATGAAAATCGTGATAAAATTTGTTTCTTCTTATTATATTAAAGAACCTATACTTATAATAACATTAACATACTCACCATACCACATATATATATATATATATATATATATATATATATATATATATATATATATATATATATATATAATAGTAAGCATCATCTATTAAAATCTATCAGTCTACCCCACGGCCATCCGAAGTCGACAATAGACTAACCCAAAAGAGATTACCACAAAATAAACCTAAGCTGGTCTGACAAAAGAAGTTTACAGATAACAAAGTGCACTACCCCGACTTCAGTCGTATCAAAAGGACAGGGTCACGTAGTCACCAGTTCACACCTCTTTGTTGTCGACTTCCAGCTCTCGAGTTAGAACGGTCCAAGGAACTGCTAACAGAATATCTGTACGTGTATCCAAAAACACAACAGGGTGTTCAACACGTACAGGCAAGGGTGAGACACCAATATATAAACCCAAAAACGACAACTACATGCCCAAACACAAACAGCAGATACATACAAATATATCTCACCAAATATCATCATGCATCACATAGTACAACATATATATTCATGTACTAACAGTAAAAATAGAAGGGTCTCGTATCCCACAATCAACGTTATTCTCTAAACGTATGCATGAATATTTCCATATATCTCAACAAATACTCAATCTAGATTTCCGGGAATCCCATCACCAAAAGAATGAGTTGATCAGACTCGATTGCCAATCAAGGCACACCATATTTACCATGGTATAACGCTTTCCATTGCATGGATTTATTTACCATGTCACGTTGTCCAACCCAGGCATGACGCTTCACATTGCATGGACTTCAGTACCATATCACACTATCCACATAGGACATAGCGCTTCGCTCTACATGGATTTCATTACCATATCACACTGTACAAATGCTTCACATTATATGGATTTTATCCATTGCCCATCAAGGTACAATGACACATAATGACTTACAGTCATCACGGGGTTTCCTGTCATCAAGGTCCCCCGTTTCACGGCACGTCTGCCCCACACAAAATGCATGAGAAAACTACTTAGTTTCCGTCGGTTTATCTTTGTCGTAACAATCTTTCCTCGTTGTAGCATCAATACTAACAACCACCATAATGTCTTAAAGTTTTTAAGCCATAACAACATTTTTCTTAAAACATGACATCTAGTCCAAAACAACTCGGACCCAAACATCCCTAACCGATGCACCAGTTTAGGATTTTGGATTCAAGAGCACAAAAACATCCTCAAGCTTACAGGACCACAAAGATCGTCCCTATGCCGACAGGACCACAACTAACACGGATCCTTGATCCACATGTTTCTGCAGAACCCTAGAACCCCGGCGTCTTGGTTTCTAGTTTCTAAGTTAAAAACCATTTTTTCTCAAAACTCAAAAGAATCAAAACCCAAATCTCCGATACTTACACAAAGTCATCGGGATCGGTTTTCCATAAAACAAAACTTTGTCTAAAGACCACTTCCTTTTCCTTTCGTCGTTTTTCGGTAAAACACAAACCTTAAAATATAGCTTGTAAAAAAACCCTTTTTCTTGGATAAAACCAAATAACTTGAAAATCACGTTCTTCAAAACGTTTTTGCTCAAACGGTTAACTTTATTAATTTAAAACTAATAAAGTTTTCTAAAAACACTATTTATCTTAAAACATTGTTTTTCATTATTAAAAACACATTTTTACAACTTTGCCCTTTTAAGTTGATTTTCCTTAAAAGCAGCTATTCATTATTATTTTATTTCAAAAGAGATAATTATTTATTTTCTCTTAAATTAAATTGAGAAACAATAAAACATTATTATTTTTCTCCATTCCACGTCTCAAGCTTTTAAAGCTTTTAGGTTACACGATGTCGGATCCTAATCAATATTAGGTCCTCTAACGCCTTAAATCCCACAGCAGGGCATACGATACATCCATACAGTTATTTAACAATTATAACATGTATCGACATATATCAACAATTATATCTTGCATAATCAAATCAACAGCAGTAAATAAAACAATCAACCAGTAATCAGACATAAACATTTATTTACATTACAAACACCCAAACCAGCATATAAATGTCAGAATTTGGACTCCTCAGATTTATCCCCTTACCTCTTGTAGTCTTAAGGTAAGTTGCGAACACCCGATCAACTTGATAACTGGCTCAGCTAGCAGCTGATCACTACATACACACAATCCATAAAGGCATTAACTCAAACAAACAAATATTTCTCCAACTGCACCACCCCAAGGGTTCGGCCCTAAAATAGCTAGGAAGCTCCACAATTTCTCATTTCTTGGATAACACCCTAACTAAGTGTGATAACCCTAGATATCAGCTCAAAACATCAAAAACCAACCAAAAACCCTACCCTACCCTACACACATAGGGGGATTCGGCCTCCACATAGAAAATATAGCTAGGGAGATTTCTTGGCTCTACGCTCTTAGACCATACAAGTATGTCATGAACCTAGGCCATAGAAATTGGTTTGGTATCAAAATGATTTTCTATAATTTTTCATTGAATTTTGAAGGTGTGGGGTTAAAAACCCTAACATATATAACCAAAGAAATTAATGGAGAATAAAGAGAGATTGAGAGGGATTGAGAGGGATAGCTACCTCCTATGATGATCTCCTTCAAAAATGAGTGAAGAAGCTCCACAAAACTCAAGCTTTTCAAGCTCCAAAAATGGAGAAATGGTGAAGAAAAGAGAAAGGAAGGCTGCTGTGGGGCTGCTGGGTTCGAAATATTTGGGGGAGAAAGAGTGAAGAAATAGTGTATTTATATAGGAAAATGTTAAGTGAAGATAAAAAGGTAAAAGTAATTGGTAAAAACTTAACCAAGGGCAATTTGATCCATTCACATCCCGACATTTTGAAAAATCTCACGACACTGGTAGGAGTCCCCAAATAATTTAACATAGCTTTGGTATGAAAATTGTTGGATTAAGGTTCTCGAAAAACCCTAAGACAGCTCGAAACGTCTCCCTGATCGATTATCGGTCCGAATATAAAATATTATTTATATTTTTGGACGTCAGGACACATTTTAGCAAAAAGGTAGAGGATCAAATTCTAAGACTAATGGTCCTAACCGTTAGTCAAAAAGAGGTCTTGATAGTAGAAAAACACTATCATCCAAAAAAAATATAGATCGGGTTTCGTTTGAGTTTTCGGCCCAAAATTTAACTGTAGGCTCCTACGATTATTTGGAGCATGAATATGATTTTAGTTTTCCCAAAATCATTTTCTAAAACCCAAATAAAAATATAAACTTATTTATATAGTTTACCGATCTTAAAAAACGTAAAAA
Source organism: Ammopiptanthus mongolicus (assembly GCA_039655645.1). NCBI lineage: Eukaryota > Viridiplantae > Streptophyta > Magnoliopsida > Fabales > Fabaceae > Ammopiptanthus > Ammopiptanthus mongolicus. The sequence goes on from CM077350.1 coordinate 27,924,096, forward strand.
TTAGGGAATTACCGAAGGAACTTAATTGATAAATGAAAATAGTTACAATTTAATGAATAACTCATTCATTAATCGTAAAATAGATAATAGAATGACAAAAAGATGATTTTTTTTTTTTTGTGAGAAAGAGAAAAAAGAAAGAAACTAAGACAAAAATACAATGCCTAACTCATCACGAAGCAAAAGAGAACCCATGTCGTGAGGAGCAACCTCCCAGACCTTCCAACCGTTGCAACATCTCACCCCAAAACTAGCAAGGAAGTCTGCACACATGTTGGCCTCCCTGCAAACATGATCAACTTTCACAACGCAGATTCTGTTGAGATGTTCCGTAATCTGAACAACATTGAAAGCCAAGCCATGGAACTGATTAGTTGCTGTGTCCCTAAACACACGAACCACATCCATGGAATCAGTTTCACAAACCATATTTCTATATCCCAAGCTCCAAGCAAGCTCAAACCTGTGTTTAACAGCCAACATCTCAGCAAAAGTAAGGCTTCCCATTCCATCATGGCAGGAGAAACCTTTGATCCAAGCTCCGTTACGGCTGCATAGAAGCCTTCCAGAACCCATGATCAATGACGACTCGAGGAAGCTCCCATCTACATTAACCCGACTGATCACTGACTGGTACTCCAAATCTCCTCATCCAACACCATATTGTTCCTCCAACGCTAAGCCCACCACAAATCAACTAGGAACAGACGAGAGGAATCTGTTGGACAATGGTAAACAGAAGCATATGTTACTGCTGCCTTTTGTCTTTCCACACTGGTAAAGAGTTTAAAAAAATAATTATCCTTTATTCTTCATTTTCTTTAATTGGTTTTAAATAGTCAGATTCTTATCTCTTTCTCAATTACTATTTTTAATGCTCTTAATTTGCTATATCAGTCAGATATTTGTAACCTCCACTTTATTAGCACAATTTGAACGGGTCAAATGCTATCAATTGTGAGATTAATTTGGAGGAAATGATGGAGCTGTTATAGAAATAATAAAGGAGCCGTTTTATACTGATATTCCTTTTTATATAGGATGCTCACAGCTTCGTGAGAGATAGCAGAAAACTTTTCTCTTCTGTTAGACTATTCTACTCATCTCTCTTTCTGGTTTTTTCACATATCTATTATCTGGGCAATTGTTCTGTGGTTTCCATAGCCTAAGGCCACGAGTGCACGTGTTCATAGGCTCGTTGTGTTAACCTTGGGGAGCGGTAGACGATTTGGATTGCACCGAGGTCTAGCCGAATTTCGCTTTCAGGGCAGTGGTTTCCACGGTACAACAAATATTCAATATCCTCTATTCGTTCTGTTTTGTACTGTATATCTCTCTATATTTCCTACAATCTGAAAGCGAAATCTATTACAGTACTGAACAGAAATGTCTTTGAATTTATCAAGAATCATTCCGGATATGTCAAAATTGGAACCTCTAGATGGCACAAATTATAGGAGGTGGTCACAAAAATTGTTGATTCTGTTTGAAGCCTTAGAGGTTGATTATGTGCTATCTGAAGATCCTCCTACTGATACTGATTCTCCCGATACCTCTATTCCTGCTACACCTATTGTCACACCACTCTCTACAGGAACCAAGAAAGCTGATGAAGAAGCTAAGAAGAAATATGAAAAGGACAACAAAACAGTTAGGGGTCATTTACTGACTCATATGGCAAATAATTTGTTTGATTTGTTCATTAATCAGAAGTCTGCGAAGGTTATATGGGACACCCTGCTGAAACGTTATGGTGATGATGATGCTGGAAAGAAGAAGTATGTGGTGGGGAATTGGTTGCGTTTTCAGATGCTGGATGACAAACCAATCATGGAGCAGGTTCATGAATATGAGAATCTGGTTGGTGACATACTAAATGAGGGAATGAAGATGTGTGAGATATTACAAGCTAATGTGCTACTGGAGAAATTCCCACCATCCTGGAGTGACTACCGCAACCAATTGAAACACAAGAAGAGAGATTTGTCACTTCAAGAATTGATCAATCATATGAAGACTGAAGAGGCCAACAGACTTAAAGATAAGCATGTTTTACTTTCTGTAAATTCAGTTAATGCTAATGTTGTTGAGTTTGCTGATCAAAACAGGTACAAAGGGAAAGGAAAAAATTTCCAGAAAAATGGACAACAGAAAAAACATACTGGTATCAAGAAAGGTGATAACAAAATTCAGAAAAATAAAATTAACTGCTATGTTTGTGGCAAAACAGGCCACAAAGCATATCAATGCTACATGAGACAGGGGCAACAAAATCAAAACCAGAAGCCTGCTGCACCACTTGCACCGCAAGCACATCTAGCAGAAAAAGAAGAAGTGATAGCTGCAGTGGTAGTGGAGGCAAACTTGGTCAGTAACAAGGTGGACTGGATTCTGGATACCGGGGCCTCTAAACACTTGTGTGCCAACAGAGAGCTTTTTCACCAGTTTGAGGATGCTGCTGAAGGAGAGTGTGTCTTCATGGGAAATTCTGCTACAGCTGGAGTGCTTGGTAAAGGAAAGATTCTCCTTAAACTTACTTCTGGAAAGACTTTATCTTTGAGTGATGTTTTGTATGTTCCCTCCTTGCGTAGGAACCTAGTTTCTGGTAGCTTACTTAATAGAGCTGGACTGAAAATGGTTATTGAAGCTGATAAAATAGTTATAACTAAGAATGGGGACTTTGTGGGGAAGGGATATCTAGCTGATGGATTATTTGTACTGAACACCATGTCTGTTGCATCTAATGCTAACTCTTTTGCTGGTTGTGCTTATATTGTTAAATCTGTTGATTTGTGGCATGGTAGGCTAGGACATGTGAATATGGCTTCCATTAAGAAACTTAAAAATATGCACTTGATTAATGTACCGGATACAAATAATTTTTCTAAGTGTCCTGTATGTGTGGAAGCAAAATATGCAAAGAAGCCTTTTAAATCTGTCACAAATAGAACTTCTGAATTACTTGATTTGATTCACACTGATTTAGCTGATTTTAAAAACACTGTTAGTAGAGGAGGTAAAAGGTATTATGTGACATTTATAGATGACTTTTCTAGATATACCAAAATCTACCTTCTAAGATCAAAAGATGAGGCCGAAAAGATGTTTTTAAAATATAAGGCAGTAGTTGAAAACCAATTGGACCGTAAAATAAAGAGGCTTAGGTCCGATAGGGGTGGTGAATATGGAACGATTTTTCTTAAGGAATTTTGTGAAAAAAATGGGATTATCCATGAGACTAGTGCCCCATATACTCCTCAACAAAATGGGGTAGCGGAAAGAAAAAATAGAACACTGAAAGAAATGATGAATGCTATGCTACTAAGTTCTGGTATGTCTAACCAAATGTGGGGAGAAGCTGTTTTGTCTGCTTGTTATTTACTAAATAGAGTTCCTCACAAACGGCTAGATAAGACTCCTTATGAATTATGGAAGGGTTTTGAACCTAATTTGAATTTTTTGAAAGTGTGGGGGTGTCTAGCTAAGGTGGGCCTACCAGATTGCAAGAGGACTAACGTAGGAACCAAAACTTTTGATTGTGTATTTATTGGATATGCTCAAAATAGTGTTGCATACAGGTTCATGTGTTTAAGTGACAATTCTATTTGTGAATCTAGAAATGCTGAATTTTTTGAGCAAGAATTTCCCTTAAAGAAATGTGTAAATGATGTGATTGGTTCTTCTAATACTACTTCAGTGCCTTTATCTTTTCCTGCTTCTCCCTCTATTATAAATGAACAAGTTAATGAACCTAGAAGAAGTAAAAGGCAAAGAATAGAAACTAGTTTTGGACCAGATTTTGTTACTGCATTCTTGGTTGAAAACAACGATATTGATAAAATAAATGATGTCTTTGTATCTGCTTTCCTGATTGAGGAAGATCCTAAAACCTATAATGAGGCAGTAACTTCTATTGATGCTAATTTTTGGAAAGAGGCAATTAATAGTGAATTAGATTCTATCATGTCTAATCATACTTGGAATCTGGTTGACTTGCCTAAGGGAAATAAACCAATTAGATGTAAATGGGTCTTTAGAAAGAAATTAAGAACCGATGGAACCATTGATAAGTTTAAGGCTAGACTGGTAGTTGTGGGTTACACACAAAAGAAAGACATTGACTTTTTTGATACATATTCTCCTGTTACTAAGATTGCCACAATTCGTTCTCTAGTTGCCTTAGCTGCTATACATGGACTTGTAGTGCATCAAATGGATGTAAAAACAGCTTTTCTTAATGGTGACTTAAGAGAAGAAATCTATGTGGAACAACCCGAGGGGTATGTGATTCAGGGTCAAGAGAACAAAGTGTGTAAATTGAGAAAATCATTATATGGCCTTAAACAAGCTCCTAAACAATGGTATGAAAAATTTGACCAAACTTTAGTAAGTGATGGTTATGTTGTGAATTCATCTGATACTTGTGTTTACTCTAAATTGATTGGACAAGAATGTGTGATAATATGTCTATATGTTGATGACATGCTAATATTTGGGACTAATGTGACTGTGGTGAATAAGACCAAATTGTTTCTATCCTCTCATTTTGATATGAAAGATCTAGGAGAAGCTGATGTGATTCTTGGCGTTAAAATGAGAAAAAATGATAATGGCTTTTCATTGTGTCAGTCACATTATGTTGAAAAGATACTGAAAAAATTTAACTGTTATGATGAATTGCCTGTGAAAACTCCCTATGATCCTAGCATACATCTAAAGAAAAACAAAGGTTCAAGTGTTTCACAAGCTGAATATGCTAAAATCATAGGTAGTGTTATGTTTCTCATGAACTATACTAGACCTGACATAGCATATGCTGTGAGTAAGCTAAGCAGATACACTCACAAACCAGGTAGTGAACATTGGACTGCACTTCGTTGTTTACTCAGGTATCTTTAGGGAACTATGGATTGGTGTTTGCATTTTTGTAAATTTCCTGCTGTGTTAGAAGGATTTTGTGACGCAAACTGGGTTACAGATAATGATGAGGTCAGTTCCACTAGTGGGTATGTCTTTACTTTGGGCGGAGGTGCTATATCTTGGAAGTCAGCAAAGCAGACTTGTATAGCACGTTCTACTATGGAATCAGAATTCATTGCTCTTGATTTAGCAGGTCAAGAAGCAGAATGGTTAAGGAACTTGTTGACAGATGTGCCATTATGGGGAAAACGGTCTATACTGGTTTCTCTTCATTGTGATTCTCAAGCAGCTATTGGAATTGCCATGAACAGTGTGTATAATGGAAAGAGGAGACATATACGAATTAGACACAGTTCAATCAGAGAATTGTTAAAAAACGGTGTGATCTCCTTGGAGTTTGTGAGATCTGAGAAGAACTTGGCAGATCCTCTCACTAAAGGTCTAACAAGGAAATTAGTCCTTGAATCATCGAGGGAGATGGGGCTTAAGCCTTTGTGTTGAGGAAAGTATGGTGGATACCATCCGTGGTCAAACGAAGCCATATGAATACTCTATTGCATTACACTTCACATCTCTATGACTGGTAGTGCATCGTGGAAAGGTTGAGCTTTTAGCTCTTAATGAGTTCATAGCCTTAATTGTTGGGTGGTCCTTATGAGACGGACTTGATGGACTCACCGCTTGTTATATTTGAGGTTGAGCATTATTGTGCTCTTAATGAATCCATAGCCTTTGTGGTGGTGCTTCTGAGACGCACTTGATGGATTCACCTGCATGAGTGTGAAGGTGGGTCGCCTTCTATGAAAGACTTGAACTGTCTTTCTAGAGCACTCATAAGCACCCAAGGTGTGTGCATGGCCAATAAAAGCGCCTTTTTTGATTATCGCGGAAATCACAGATATTAAGGTAATACATGTGTTGTGGGGGTCTCAATTGAAGTCTTGGTAGTTCAAGAGTAATTCACTGCCTAGACACAATTGTTGCCTCACTTCACTACGTATCAATTCAATCGTCATGATATTGGTACTTAAGTGTTAATCCTTCTTTTGCCCAGATTTTTCTTTCTGTTTTCTTCCTGTTTTACCATTGGTGGGGAATTGTTGGACAATGGTAAACAGAAGCATATGTTACTGCTGCCTTTTGTCGTTCCACACTGGTAAAGAGTTTAAAAAAATAATTATCCTTTATTCTTCATTTTCTTTAATTGGTTTTAAATAGTCAGATTCTTATCTCTTTCTCAATTACTATTTTTAATGCTCTTAATTTGCTATATCAGTCAGATATTTGTAACCTCCACTTTATTAGCACAATTTGAACGGGTCAAATGCTATCAATTGTGAGATTAATTTGGAGGAAATGATGGAGCTGTTATAGAAATAATAAAGGAGCCGTTTTATACTGATATTCCTTTTTATATAGGATGCTCACAGCTTCGTGAGAGGTAGCAGAAAACTTTTCTCTTCTGTTAGACTATTCTACTCATCTCTCTTTCTGGTTTTTTCACATATCTATTATCTGGGCAATTGTTCTGTGGTTTCCATAGCCTAAGGCCACGAGTGCACGTGTTCATAGGCTCGTTGTGTTAACCTTGGGGAGCGATCGGCGATTTGGATTGCACCGAGGTCTAGCCGAATTTCGCTTTCAGGGCAGTGGTTTCCACGGCACAACAAATCTTCAATATCCTTTATTCGTTCTGTTTTGTACTGTATATCTCTCTATATTTCCTACAGAATCACTCTTAACAAAAGCTAAAATCTAGGAAAAAGCATATGGCCCAAAAAATGAGGATGTTGGAGAAGACCTAAAAGCAACCAGACCTCCGTGGAATGGGGCCAGTTTCTTAAGCAATGTAACGTGTCTTCCACACTCCCAGAGCAGCGAGAGAACAAAGGAGTGGTATCCAAACCCCGATGATGTCGCAATGCAGTAGTTGGAAGAACCTGATGAATGATGAACCAAATCATATTTTGAACGTTCATCGAGGCTGGCAACTTCCAGAATCAAGGCCAATCCTCCATCTCATTCCACCGCCGAGCATTCCCAACAGCCAACCATAACCCGTAACCGAACTCTCTTTCCAAACTGAGCAATCAAGAAGATAACTGTTTATGGTGGCAGGATCGGTTAAGTTCGAAATATCTGCTTTAATGTGATCAGGAATATTACTCGCAACTCTCTTAAAACAACACGCCCCATCCTTCCACAAGTCCCTTAATACAAGCTCTAAATCTGAGATGTGAACACAGTCCATCCATATGCACAACGGCACCCTACACATCCAGTCTGTAAACCAAACCGAGTAGTATCCTGAGCTAAAAGGAATGCAGAAACCATCCCGAAGAGCTTCAACACCTTCTGTAATGCTACGCCAAGTGATAGAAGGTATAGCCTGAGAAGTGGCCATCCAAGCCGACCCATACCTGCAGTACTTGTGCATAAGAATTTGCACCTATAACTTATGCCCTTCATTCAAGAAACTCCAGACAAGCTTGCCAAGCAAAGCTACATTTGATAGTCTAGCCTCTCTGATGCCCAAACCTCCAAAAAATTTTGGTTTTGTAACTGTCTCCCAGTTAACAAGATTTCAGCTTCGTTTAATACCATTAGAACCCAAATAAAGGCTCTTGTCATGCTATCTATTTTGCAACAAACACTGGTAGGGAAATAACTTGCTTGCATGGTATAGATAGGAATAGACAAAATTACCAACTTAGCAAGGTAAATTCTACCTGCCTTATTTAACTGCTTCTCTTTTCAAGACACTCAACGACCCTGAATCTTCTCAATGACAGAATTATACATAATGTGATTGGGTCTTCCATGAACCAGAGGGAAACCCGAGTAAGTTCCTAGGTGGCCAACACAACGAATGCCAGAAATAGAAGTAAACTTTTCCTTTCTAACACGAGAGACTTTGGTAGAGCACATAGCACGAGACTTATCTAGGTTAATCTTGAGGCCAAAAGCATCACAAAAAGCCTTAAGAGTAGTTGTAACAAGTCGAACCTGAGCGTTGTTAGCCCGACAAAAAATCAAAACATCATCCACAAAAATTAAATGAGAGAAACTAGGACCCCCTCGAGACACCTAAATCGAATGCTAGGACCTAGCTGTGATATGAACATTAATTTTAAGAGCTAGTTTCTCCATGCAAAAATGAACATATATGGAGAGAGGGGATCGATCCCCTTGCACAAACCCTAGAAGGCTTGAAACTATCTAACTTCGCTTCATTCCATAGCATAGAAAGTCTAGCAGATCGACCTAATACACCACATGAGCGGAAAACCCAATTCAAAGAGAATTAACTCAAGAAAATTCCAATTAACTCTATCATATATTTTATCTAAATCTATCTTAGAGGTAATGAACCCCTTCTTAGCCTTAGAATGGTGCATGCAATGTGGATAACCTCTTGAGTCATAATATCCTTCGTATCCCTACCTGAAATAAACTTGCTCCGAATAGAGCCAATCAAATCATCTATTTCAAGCAATACCACTATTTTTTTTTTAATTAATGAAGGTGTGAAGCCTCGTACAAGCAATACCACTATACTGAGGAAGAAACAAAGAATATTGAAGTGACGATCGAGGGCAAGGATTTGGAAATTGTATTGCTTCGCATTCACAAAAGGGAAAATCAAGTGGGAGTAACTCTTTCTTAGGGTAAAAAAAATAGAAAAGCTAATTTCTTTTGCAGCTGCATTTGCCTTTTCACGTGATCGAAAGCAAACATATAAAGGTCAAAAAGGATGAAAAATACTCAAAACTTGGATAGAGATGGGTGTGACTACTCTTAATAATTTTATGATTGCCCACCACCCGCGTGGGACACCATACGAAGTAAGGCCGCTCGTGGTGTTGTATCACATAATGCTGTATTGATATGACGTGATATCATAGCACATAATAAATTCTTTTGAAGTAAGTTTAAATAATGTGTATTTATATTTAATTTAATAAAATTATTTTGATTTTAATCTGATAAATAATTTAATGATAAGTATATTTTTATTTTATTATTTTAGAAACAAACTCATTTTCAAATAATTGTTTCCCATATTTTCGCTACTGTTCCATTCCTTTCACGTAGATGGAAACAAAAACTCTTTTCGGTCGAAGTCAAAGTATTTAAGAGCCATGGGTAACATGTTTGATGATAGACATGACTATGCACGGTGGGCAGGATCCTTTAAAGTCATGGACATGTGCATTTGTTATGTTTGCAACAGATTTTGACATTAATCTGATTGCATAGAAGTAGGACAATTTTTAGGTCTCGACACGCTTTTTTCCATATTCTTTTTTTACACATATTCTATTTGTTTTCAAATATGCATATATTCAATTAAATATGGTTATGACTGAGTTTCAATACCATA
>CM077350.1:27933899-28099489 GCA_039655645.1 Ammopiptanthus mongolicus
TCTTATGAAATCATTGATGAACTAAGTCATCAATGGTATAGCACATGGTCTTGTTCCACCTCATACCATACTTAATTATTTCTTGTCTTTAACTCTAAGTTAATTACTTTAACTTAGGTTTTTCATGCGTTATACTTTTACGATTTGAGTTGAAAACTCCCTCTGTAAACTAAAAACCTTTGTAATTAAAACTCATTTAATTTTACATAACTTGGTTACTTGCTTGAAGCAAGGTACCTTAACTAAGTTGAAAAGGGGTTTCCTTACTAACTTAATGTAAAACCATGTTCTAAGTTAGTGTAAAAGAAAATATAATTCTCATCTAATCTTCTAACTTTGATTCATTCTAAACAAACTTAAGGATAAGGTCCTCTTTATGGTTGAAAATGGGACTTTATCTTGGTTCGAATATAAAGGTGATATCTCATTAAAACTATGTTAACTTTCATGAAATCACTTCATTATTTATCTTCTTAAAACACTTAGTTAATATCTAACCATGGCTAAAGTAAAAAGGCACTTTTTTCACTTTGGTGAAACACTTGAATGTTGAAACTTTATTTGATCTTTGGATCAAAATCACTTATTGTTTTTCTTTGAAACATAAGTTATTAAAACACTTTCTTTTTCCAAAACTTTGAATGTTCAAGAATAACACATGTTCTTCCACATTTTTCTCACTAAGGCCGCAAGCCTACTCAAAATAAAAGCGAAGATTTTGCTTCACCAAAATGACAAGTCATAGCTCAAAATGTTTACAAAATTGTGACAAACAACAATCATACATCATTGCATCATAATCAAGCATAAAAATCCTTATTTGATCTCAAGATCAAAGAAGGTTTTTCATCATACATGAAAATAATTTTCATCCAATAGACATCATCATAAACATATGCTAGAGCACACTAAAGCATAAACCATTATTACAAACTTTGTTCTCCAAGAGAACTTAACAAATAAAGTGATGAACCTAAACCAAAGGGTTTAACCCACACAACATAAAACAACCATTTTCACCTCCACCAACCTTGGTGTGATGAGGTTCTCCCCCCATACCTGTTGATGAATAATCCTCCGGATCAAATTTTGTCGATCGGTTCGCAAATCTCCCGATTACTCGTCCGAATACTCGTCACCAACTATAAACAACACCATCAATCAAACATTAACATCAAACAACACAAATCTCCCTTATCCTCACCAACTTGAGGTTCGGCCACTATATAGAAAAATTAGCTAGAGATGTCCTAAATTTCTTATCTCTTCTTATTTCTCAAAACTTGAATAAAAAACTCAACCTTTTTCAACCTATAAGTTTCGGCCATTTTATACCCATATGAGTTAGAGAAAGCTTTTGGTTACATGCTCTTGGATAATGAAAGAGAATGATGAAACGAGTTCATGGAAATTGATTTGGTATTAAAAGGATTTTTCTACACTTTTCTGTGATTTTTCGATGTTTATGAATCAAAGTTGGATCTTCATGAATCAAGAGATGAAATAGAGAGATTAAGACAGTTAAGATGGAGATCATACCTCCTAGATGATGAAATTTAAGAGAAAACAAACTTGATTTCACTAAAAACTTCAACTTTTCAAGATCAAAAGATGGTTTTTGTTGAAGAACACATGAAGAACTTTGAAGAACATGAAGAAAAAGTGGGAGAAGAGAGGAGAGAGACAGAGTGTAACGCCCCGATTTTCACGTTTTCTAATTTTTCAGTATTTTAACGTCTTTATTTTATTCGAGGTCTTAGGAATAGAAATAAAATATTTCGAGACCATAGTCATGCTCGACGATATCGTAGGAAGCTACGATTAAGTTTTGAGTCGAAAACTCAAACGGAGTCCGGTCTGCGTTTTTACACTGACAGTGTGATTTTTACAGTGACAGTATGATTTTACTGCTCAGAAGACCTCAGATGGACCCGTGAACGAGACAATAAGTCTTAGAATTTGATTCTATACGTTTTGGTTAAATTTCGTAAAAATTTCAGAAAAATAACTTCCTGACCTTCGTTCGGGCGGAATCCTCAATCGGGTGACGAACGGAGCAACATATGGATTTACCGGGACTCGCCAACAGATAATCTTGATATCACATCATCCCAGGACACTTGGGAGAGTATGCCAGAGTCGTCATGACGATCGGGAAAATCTAGATGCGAAATGACCAAAATGCCCATAACCTTAGTCTTTTGCACTTTTACCATTTTACCCTTTTGGCAAATGACCATTTTGCCCTTAAGTGACTTGTTTTAAGGATGAACTCAGCCCTCACACCCTCTCATTCACGCAGCCCAGACCTCTTGAAGAACCAAGAACACCCATCTCCTTCCTTAGAGCAAAACCTCCATTGTTGTTCATGAGAAATTCATGAAACCTTGTTAGAATCACTTGATTCCTTGAGCAATCTTCCTTCATTTCAAGGTAAGATCACTTCTATGATCTCTTAGCTTCTTGAATATCTCTTTATTTCAAGATCAAGATCCATTTTCATGAAAATCATTTCTTAGATCCAAAACTTTGAAAATCCATAGGAAATTGTAGAAAAATCATTTTGATGTGAGACCAATTTCTTTGAACTCACCTCATCATTCTCTACCTAAACCCAAGAGCTTATGATTCAACTCTCATCATAGCTCAAAAAGCACTTTTGGCCGAACCCTACTTGAAGATGATGAATAGTGTTTTCATCAATTTTTGATTTTTAACACTTGATTTCATCCTTAGCTTTCCTAATGCCTTTGAATCCATGAGATGGAAAACCAAAACCAATTCCTAAACTTTTAACCTAGGGTGGCCGAAATCCTCTTTGTTATGATAGTTGAGATTGGCTTTGATTGTTGTTTAATGTTGGATTGTTGTGTTGTTGTAGTTGTTGACGATTATCAGGAGGTTTACAAACCGATCAACCGATTTTGATCCGGGAATCTGCTCTTCAACAGGTATGGGGAGAAGAATCTCATCACACCAAGATGGTGGTGGTGAAGATGGTTGTTTAAATTGTGTGTGGGTGAAACCCTTTAGTTTGGGTTCACTTTTATGTGTTAAGTTTTGTTAAGTTCTCTTGGAGAACAAGATTGCCATGATGAGTTTATGCTTTAGTATGTTGTAGTGTGCTTTAGCATATGTTGATGATGAGATGATTGAATGAAAAACCATTTTCACGTATGTTGGAAAACCTACTTTGATCACTAGATCAAGTATGGACTTTTATTGTTGATTATGAGACCATAATGTGTGATGGACTTGGATGTTTGATTATGATGTAGTAATGTGTATTATGGTTATCATGATTGTGTAAGTGTTGTGAGCCATACTTTGGATTGGTGGATGAAGTAAAACTTCACATTGATTCCTAGTTGGTTATTAGCCATGACCTTGAGGAAAGGAGGGATATGAATAGTTCTTGGACAAGTCAAGTTTTGATGTAAAGAAAGTGTTTTCAATAACTTGTGTTTTTCAAAGAATAACCCTAAGTGACTTTAAATGGAATTAAATCTCAAAGTGCTTTCACCAAAGTGAAACATGTTTTATACCTTATCCTTAGTTCATCAAGCTAATCAAGTGACTCAAAATGAGAAAAGAAGTGTTTTCATGAAGAGAATCAAAATGGTTCCATAAGGTTGATGTCTTGTTTTAAGGCAACTTTTCGCTAAGCGAAATTACTTTCGCTAAGCGAAAAACAGGGAAAGTCTTAGTTGGGCATCACTGCCTCACTTTCGCTACGCGAATTCATATTCGCTAAGCCAACCAAGCGAGTTTCGCTACGCGAATTAAGTCTCGCTGAGCGATCCAGGGAAGTCTCCAAAGGAGGTATAACCGCCTCCATTTCGCTAAGCGAAATTATACTCACTAAGCGAATAAAGTGAAATTTCGCTACACGAATTCTGTTTCGCCGAGCGATCCAGAGGTGTTTCCAAAGAGGTGTAACCGTCTGTACTTGCGCTAAGCGAAATAATATTCGCTAAGTGAACCAAGCGAATTTCGCTACGTGAATTATGTCTCGCCAAGCGATCCAGAGGAGTTTCAAGAGAGGTATTACTGCCTTAATTTCGCTAAGCGAATGTGAATCCGCTAAGCGAATTTTATGTTTCAGAAAATGCTAGAAATGAAGTAAGTAGTTCAACTGTTGTTTTAAATCAACTGTAAAAGTTGTTTGGTTTACAAAAGGAGTTTTCTAACTCAATCGTAAAGTTTTACGCGTGAAAAACCTAAGTTAAGTAATTAACTTAGAGTTGAAGACAAGGGTTAATTAAGTATGGTATGTGGTGGAACAAGACCATGTGCTATACCATTGATGACTTAGTACATCAATGACTACATAAGACTTAAGTGAAATCAACACTTGTTTCCTTAATTGAAAAACAAGGGATTAATATCTTAGAAAGGCTTAAAGACTTATCTAAGAGGATTCTCAATCCTTATTCATAATGCTTAGGACTTGAGACATAATTCATAAGATGTAAACACAAACACGAAACGTTTTGGTTTTCAAAACAGTAGTTCGATGACGGACCGATGATTCGGATCCAGGTTAATCGTTCAATTGTTTCCGTCTTGTGATGACCGGAATGAGAGAGATCCTGAGATTGTGCAGGTATGGGACTGTACAGTGGAAGGAATCCTGAGGCTATGTAGGTATGGGACTATATAGCTAAGGGAAGGCATATAAGAATTGATTGGTACTACCCATATCAACAAGATTTATCTTCTTTTCGGGACCTTCGAACATAAGTACTTTATAGTTAAGCGTGCTTGACTTAGAGTAATTATAGGATGGGTGACCTTCTGGGAAGTTTCCTAGAAAGCGTGTGAGAGAGGACAAAACACGCTGAAAAGACTTGTGTTGGTTTGTGGGGACAGTCGGCGATTCCGAAAGCAGTCTGGATCATTCCAAAGGAGTCACGAGATATTTATCCGATGGATAAATGTTTTATAAAGTAAAGACGTGTGTAGTTTCTAAGGAAGAGAACCTTAGTGAACCTTGAGGTTTATCTAATGGATAGACATTGCTTTATCGCATCTGCTTTGTGTAAGCATTGGCATTTCATGTGCATAGTTGTAAGGCCTTGAGCCTAGGAGTTGAGCTTACACCTTGATGCGGGTGCGAATCTTACGGTGACGATCTTCAATGGTCTTTTTGGAGGTATCAGGGTTGGAAAGGCTGACATGTGACCAGTTGGTGATTCTTCTGTGTCGTGGCGAATCCGTGCAATACACTGATATCCTCTACTAGATGCCGTACTTTTCATGTTTGGTCGAGAGTGTTACCGTAAAGCCAGATACGTGCACGTTACGAATGTTGTAGCATCTTGCTCATGGTTGGCAGAAACCGGAACATGTCCTCCCATTCACTCTCTCCGAATGTTTTGTTAGCTCCATGGAGTAGGGGTCAGAGTAGTACCCAGTGACATTGACATTGAGTCATATACATTGCATTGCATTGCATGGCTATTGATGTTTACATTTACTGTTATACATCGCTGTATTGTTTAAGAATGCCTTATATTATGCTGTTAAATATTTAGCATGATATTATGTTGTTGACTGCTTAACATGATTTATATTGAGAACCTTGTAAGCATGTTGGGTACGCTGTTACCCGATGAGTCGTCCCGTTTTTACTACTGCTATTTTGTTGTGTTGATGAACGGGAATCTCACCCATATCTGTATGTTTTCTGCTGGTACTTGCTGTTGATGCTTGAACAGATGGACGCGACGATGGTTCGGTTCCGCAGTCCCTTTGAGTTCGGAGGTGGACTCTTTTGCTGTTTTAGTTTTGTTGTCGGCCAGACTATGCCAGTTTTTGTAGTACCTTTTGGGAGCTAAGACTCCTAGTACTTATTGTATTTCTTATGTCAGTCATACATTAGACTTATGTCTATATATAGTAATGTTGATGTTTCTGTTTTTCGTTTTCTGTTTCTGTATTTATGATACAATATGTTCTAGAAATGCATGGTGAACCTAAGTTCACTTATTAGTGTTATTTATTGCCTTTACTAATCCCATTACATCTTTATGAAAAGAAAAGAAAAAGAAAATCGTATTTTCTGCATTAATAAATATTTTCGGCCTTATAAACGTTCGGGAATGTGACACTCGGGAAAGGGTGTTGCACAGAGACAGCTCGAAATGGCCGAGTGAGAGAGTGGGTGATATAGATGTTTTCTCGTCATGGCAAACTTGTAAATATATTAAGGACAATTTGGTCATTTCCTTAAAAGACCAAGGGCATTTTGGTCATTTCACGTCCAGATATTTTGGAAAGTCATCATGAAAGGTAGCCACGAAATTCAACTGATGTGACATTAAGTGTATCCATTAGCGGGTCCCTTTAAATCCTTCTACAGCTCCAAACGTCTCCCGGTTCGAGTATACGCCCGAATATTATATATTATTTTCACTTTTGAACGTCAGGATGGATTTTAACAAATTTGTAGAGAATTAAATCCTGAGACTTACTGTCTCATTCGCGAGTCAAAATTAGGTCTTAAGAAGGTGAAGGAATAAGTAATGGAAGGCAGAACATCTGAGTTTAGGATGAATTAAGATGGAGTCTTGAGGTATGGTGATAGGATTTGTGTACCAATGGATATAGAACTAAGAAGGATGATCTTGGAAGAAGCACACAAGAGTAGGCTGATTTTTCATCCAGGAGCAACCAAGATGTATCAAGATTTGAAGAAGATGTTTTGGTGGCCTGGAATGAAGGAGGTAGCAGGATATGTGTTGGCTTGTTTGGTTTGTCAAAAAGCGAAGATAGAGCAGCAAAATCCATTAGGACTGTTATAGTCTCTGGATATCCCAGAATGGAAATGGGATTGAATATCTATGGACTTTGTGGTTGGTTTGCCAAGAACTACGAAGAGGCATGATGCAATTTGGTTAATCATCGATAGGTTGACGAAGTGTGCTCACTTCTTACCTATTGGTGAAAGTTATACGTTGGAAAATTTAAACCAAATCTACATCAAGGAAGTAGCAAGGTTGAATGGAGTGCCTTCTAGTGTTGTTTCCAACAGAGATCCTAGATTTACATCTAGATTCTGGAAGTAGTTACATAAGGCTTTGGGAACTACGTTGAGGTTGAGTTCTGCTTGTCATCCTCAGACGGATGGTCAGTCGGAACGAATGATTCAATCATTGGAAGATCTCTTAAGAGCTTGTGTTTTAGAACACACAGGAAGTTTGGATGAGTTCTAACCGTTGATTGAGTTCACCTATAATAATAGTTTTCATTCGAGTATGGGACCTTACGAAGTGTCGTAAGGCAAAAAGTATAGAACACCGTTGTGTTGGTATGAGACAGGAGAAAGTCAAGTGCTAGGACCGGAGGTAGTACAACAGATGATGGAACAAATCAAGAGGATAAGGGAAAAGATGAAAATCGCATAGGACAGACAAAAGAGTTACAGCGATAAAAGGAGAAGACCTTTAGAGTTCCAGGAGGGAGATCATGTTTTTCTGAGAGTAACTCCGAGAACTGGGATTGGCAAAGCAGTCAAATCTAGAAAGCTTGCCCCTAGATTCATTGGACCATTTCAAATTCTTTGTCGAATTGGTCCTGTAGCCTATCATATCGCTTTACCACCAAACCTATCCAATCTTCATGATGTCTTTCATGTTTCTCAATTCAGAAAATACTACCCTAATCCATCACACATCTTAGAACCAGAGTCAATACAATTGAGAGAGAACCTTGAGTATAAAGCTTTACTTGTAAGGATCGCGGATAGAAGGATCAAGGAACTCCGAGGTAAAAACATTTCGTTGGTCAAGATCATATGGGATGAAGTTACTGAAGATGCTACCTGGGAACGTGAAGAAGACATGCAGCAACAATATCCGAGTTTATTATAAAAGTTACGTCGAATTTCGAGGACAAAATTCTTTTTAAGGGGGCAGTAATGTAACACCCCGATTTAATGCTTTCTAATATCAGTAAATTATTTAATTAAGTTTATATTTTTATCTGAGGTTTAGAGAAGGAAATTCTATAAACTAAGACCACATCCACGCTCTACGCTATCGTAGGAAGTTATGGTTAAATTTTGGGTCGAAAACTCAGATGGAGCTCGGTCTGCGTTTTTCACTGACAGTATGCTTTTACTGCTCAGACGACCTAATTTTTACTTGTGAGCGAAACAGTTAGGCTTAGAATTGAATTTCCAACATTTTCGATAAATTTGGAAAAATAAGTTCCTACGCTTTATTCAGGCGAAATCTCAAATTGGGTGACAAACGGAGCCGAATAGGGATTTTTCGGGACTCGCTAACGGATAAACATGAAGTCACATTAGTTCACATCACCTTGGAAAGCGTGCCAGTGTCATGATGATGTTAGAAAATATCTGGACGTGAAAAGACCAAAATACCCCTAACTTTTTTGGAAATTACACTTAAGTCCTAAGGTGAAATGACCTTTCTACCCTTAAGTGAGAAATTTTAAGACATCCTTATCCCTCCTTTCTCTTCCTCACGCCCCCTTCATAAAAATACAAGATCACTTCTACTTGAACTTCATTTCTTCCTCCATTTTCTCTCATTTTTCTTAAGGAATCTTCAAGAACTTTATGAAGGAAAGTTGATAAGCTCACCCATCTTCATCATCTAAGAGGTATGGATTACTCATTTGATCTTTTAATCTCCATATTCCTCCAATGAAATCTTGTGTTTCAAGCTTTTGTTCAAGTTGATGCATAAACTTCATAAATTCATAAGAAATTGTAGAAAAATCATTTTAATGTCAAACCAATTTCTGTGAGCTAGTTTCATTGCCCTCTCTCATAAACCAAGAGATTATAACCAAAAGATCTCTCTAACCCATATGGGTATAGATGACTGAACCTCAATCTTTTGGGCAAATAGGATTTTGTTCAAATTTCTTTGTATAAGAGACTTGATTTAGTGTTATGTATGCTTAAGGATCATTGATCCAAGAGTTAGTAATTTTTAGACTTCTCTAACCTATTTTTATAAGGGATGGCCGAACCCTATCTTGGTTGGTTGAAGGGCTTTTGGTTTAAATCTTTGACAAGTAATCATGGATTATGTCTTAATCATGCTTAAGGATCATTAATCCAAGAGTTAGTAAAGTTTTAACAACTGTAGCCTATTTTGCTAAAAGGGGGCTGAACCCTAGTCATATGAATTAGAGGGGTTTTGATTGGATTGTATTAATTTTTGGTTGTGAGTTGTTGTAAAGGATCAGATGGTGTTTGACTATTCGGAAGCGTGTACAGTTGACAGTTGCGGAATCGCAGTCGGAGTTGCTCGAGGAAGCTCGCGGGAAAACTATTCAGGTGGGGGAAAGAACCATAATATCGTCGGGGAGGCAAGAATAAAATAGTTTATATTGATATGTGTAGGGCAACCTAAACCCTACTAGTGGTCGAGTGGCCGATAAGTTGATTTTATGCTATGTCGAGGTTGTATATGTGTGTTAGTATGCTTAATATAATATATGTGATATGTATGTTGTGCCTAGTAACATGCTTAGGACTACTTAAATATTTATCTATGAGTTGATGAGTTGATATGCTTGCATGAGTATTTAATACAATGAATATGATTATTGATCCTGATTAGATATGATGATGTGATTACTGTTGTATCAGTAGAGATAGGCAGTAATTTCTGATAAATTAGGAGATGAACATGTGGTGAGGATTTTGAGGATATTTATGTCGTAGTGCTCAACCTAGATATTCTGTGGATATGTTGATGTTGAGATATAAAGTCGATACCCAGTTATACTGGTGGAAGTTGGTCGTAGTTGTGTATGAGTTGTGGTTGAGACACTAAGTTGTTGATCCTGAGATGAGTCGGTGAGGTTCATGTTGCATTGTTGTTGTTCATCACTGTGTTGGCGTACGGGCGATCAATCTTGCCTGCGGGGAGATGATCGTACACATTAGTTGTGAACGGGAGAATATCCCGACCTGGCCTGTAGACGGGGGGATATGTCGTCACCGTAAGTGCGTTGTTGACGGGCTAATATTCCGGCCTGGCCTGCTGGCGGGGGAATATGTCGTACCCATGAGACAAGTTGAGCCTGCGGGCTGTTGGCCGAACCTTGCATTACTGGGGGTGACACAGAGATGAACGAGACATCTTGATCTATTGGGGATGTCGCGTCATGATCGCATCCATATAGTCGTTAGTTACATGAGTATGAGAGACAGTAGCTAAGGGAGCAGGACTTGGGAGATGATAGCTTGACATTGTTGTGTTGTTGTATGTTGCTATCTATATATCTTACTTTATAGCTGTTTCCCTATTCATGATGTATTACTGTTTCTTATCCCCATATTTCTCAATGTCGTATTTTATTTATCCTCGATCACACGAGAAGATCCTGTTGAGGAATTGTCAGAGGAGATTGATGGCATACCTTTTGCACCTGATGCTGGCGGGAGAGCCTCGGATCCCAGTGCTGGGAGACTTTGAGCTGCTTTATGCAGAGGACGGTCGTCTATGGGAGATTGACTACTCTCAGCAAAGAGTAGTTTATACGGGCCCGACTACCGTATACGTTATAGTCTTGTTTGGGTAACAGTCTTAGGTTGTTATGGCCAGTATGGGTTTGAGCAAAACGTATTTCGGGGCCAGGAGAGGAAGTCGTATGTATTTTATTTGTTTGCCATACTTTCAGTTTATATGTGTTGCGTACTCTAAAGATTTGTAGTTGGTATCAGTTATTATAGGCTGTACTGATAGAGTCAGTACTTTTATATGTATGTTATAGATAGTCGTGGTATCAGTGTTGGTTGTTTTAAATATTTCCACATTTTTATTTAATCACGCTACGGTGCAACGTTAAGAATTAGAGTTCGGGTTACTAATGAGACCTCCGAGGAGGGGCCATCTCAAAGATAAGCACTGATAGGCTTACCACTGAGTCTATCAAACCCATATAGTTATATCTATTGCTTTATATTATTTATTTAAATCCATTCACAATATCCAAAATAAAACTCACAAGCAAACTGCCTTAATATAATCGATACATATAAAATAGTCATAAAAGAAGTTACTATAGAAGCGTGACACGTAAAAGCTATGTTGAAGTCCTTCTCAACTTTTATATACTAAGATTCATTAGTTCACCACTTGGCTCATGATTTTCATATGTCTATTAAAATTCTGTGTTCTTAGTAGAAGGGAGAATAGAAGGAGTTAAGAGGGTGCAGATGAAATTAGGAATATATCTTGACATGAAACATCCATGCTTTACTACATCTTCAATTTTCATTCCTCATTTTTGAACTCCTCTCATTGTCACTTTTACTGAGTACACATTTTTAAGTACATCTTTGACACAGTCATCACTCAAATGAACCAAAACTTTGATACAAACACTTAAATAGATGATGCAAGGTTGCTTCTCAGAGAGAAACTCTTCGTTGTTATGACAATGAAATAAATAAACAGGTCACCTATCATTGACAAGATAAAGAAATACAAATAGTGCATTACATGGTTATAACTTATAATAGAAAGCACTAGAGCATAGATTCATTATGTTTTTCCTTATCTAATCGATTTTTTACCTCATTCTGCCAATATTTTAATCTCTTTCTGTCTCCTTTATTTTACCATTACTTGCCTACAACAATCATATGAGATAGATCTGATGATAACACACTTAGCAATTTCCCTGTGTTAAGAAGAAATAAGGTAAACACATGGACCTTCTTCTGAAGATATCTAGGTAATAGGATTACCACAAATGCTTACAGTGATTGATCATGACTGCTCTATGCTTGCCCCAAATGATAAGCTGCTATTATATGCACAAATCAGCCACAAATCATAAAACAAGCACCAAAATGCTGCCTAAAGGGGCCAATCCCATATTGAATTATTTTCAAATCAAAACACACAACACCAAAATTATATCCACGTAAGCAATTATGATGGAGAAATCAAACAACAATAAAACAAAATTTCAAGCATAAAACATGATTCCTTCTTTTTTGGTGGATGAAAAAAAAAAGGATTTCTAATAATCAAAATCAAAGGAACAATGGCAGTAGTTGAGAAACTCGAAAATGAAACTCAAAATCAAAAAAAGGGAGAAACTCACAAATGTAGGTCAGTAATTGAGAACCTAAGCAGAGAGGAGTGAACCCTTGCAGTGGGGGCAACAATGGCAGAGGCGAGAAGAGAGAGCAGGGAGGTTGCATTAAGGTTGCACGAAGGAAGAATTAACGAAAGGAAAGGGAGGGTTTGAGGGTCGCGATGGTCCTTGTGGTGCAGCGAGCAGGACGACAGTGGCGCGGTGAGGGTCTTAGGGTCGCGGGTCGGGGTGGTCCTTGTGGTTCAACAAGCAGGATGACGGTGGCACGGTGAGGGTTTGAGGGTCGCGGGAAGGACACTAAAATAGAAAAGGCTTTTAATAGCATTTATTTTTGGCATTTAATAGCGCTTTTAAGCGCTATTAAAGGTTGAACCAACAACAGCGTTGAAAAAACGCTATCTAAATCAGGAATAAATAGCGCTTCCTTGAGGAAGCGCTATCGAAAACCCAGTAATCGATAGCGCTTCCTTGAGAAAGCGCTATCTATTCCTGTTTTAGATAGCGCTTTCTTTAGGAAGCGCTATCTATTCCCTGTTTTTTTTTTTTAAAACTATTTACTTTAATTTTCTCCTACTCTTCCCTGCACTTAGCAAAACCCAGACAGTACAAGCAATTTGGGACAATAATTGGCACAGTATGCATAATTTCATTTCATTCATTACAAATGTTATAACAGTACTATATAACAATATTAATGTTACAATCAACACTAATTAATTACCAAAAACTATTCTAGTACATATATACTAGTAATTCAAACAACTAGCTATCTAGCCTATATACCGAAAAGTACTCATGATGCACCCCAAATCTTCAGCAAACCATCAACCTGCAAAATTGGAGACAAATCAAGCTATTAAATGAACCTGAAGTATAATTCAATCTAATCATCACAACTCACAGCTTAAATATAACACTAAAAATACAAACTTAATTACCTTGATTCATAATAATATAGTTAAACCACTCATCCATAATTTCAAATACTGGATTATCGGTGTATGTGTCATATTTACTATCGGGAAAGTATTGCATACGCATGCGATAAAAAAAGTAAATTAAGTTAGAATCAAAGTACATTCAAGTGGTCCAATGTAAGTGTAATTAAACCGAAATTACATACCGATGATGGGATTTGAATTTGGTTATGAGCGATGATATCCTTAATGTACCTTAGAACATAGTATCCACAGTCTACGCTGTTGTATTAGCGGGCGCACTATTAAACAAAAACAATAAGTTAATTGGTTTTAAATTTAAATAATTGTATAATTACAATGTGAACAAATTAATACCTCTACAAAGATCCATTTAGTCTTTGATGATTTTGAAGATCGGGACTTGGCTCCCCTTTTGCATCCACGATGAATTGTCAAAGCACTGAAATGCAAAAACAAACAAATTCGTTAAGGTACACGTACAATTTGAATCATCACATATATGAGATAAATTTCAAATCATTTTTCGTACTCGTTAAAGATAGTCATAAGCATTTTCCGCGATGTAAAGGATACATGCAATGGATCCATGTACTAGATTGTGTCTTCATTGGGATTGATCGCTAACAATACCCAATGTCCCCTACAAAACAAGAATGAATTAGCAAATCGTAGGCAGATAATTAATCACAATAAAATATAGTATCATTAACTAAATGACTCACACTACGTTCACAGGTGCTAGAAAAAGGGACCGCCATCTGGACTTGCTAGCTCAAGGCGATCAGTTATGTACTATTTTTGCTCAGATATATGTTGATATAAAGCTGTTCTATCTGGGCATAAGAATACAAACCTCCCGGTGTTATTCGCAGGGATCAACATCTCTCGGTATAAGTGCCTTAAATTAAAACATGTATAATAAGCGTTAATATTTAACTCTTGAAGAATAAAAGAAGTTATATTTAAATTAAAGTTTGATGTATTACCTAAGATATATGCTAATATCAGTCAGCGACATTTCGTCACGAGTGATAATATTGTTGATTTCGTCTTTACCCACTGATAGCGTATGTTGATAACTCAGAATTTCTTCATCCATCTCCATTTCTATTACAGCTCTCAAGCCTTTTTTTACCAAGATCCTCATGTAGGATATACAATCATATGAGCTTGCTACTATAGGAAGCCGGGAGGACTGCTGCTTCATGGGGGATGTAATGGACCCCTTTGTATGCTCCTTGTTAATTATAGGAGGTCGGGACTCCACAATCTTCTTGCCCTTGTCCTTGGATTTGGAATTTTCGGAGATAACCTACATATTGCAATACAATAGTCAGTGACCACCCAGTTTAATAAATATATACAACATATCATAATGGATATTAATTATTAACATACTTGCACGAGGTTGATTGGCCATGCGACAAAGGTACCTATTGCATGATCCACTGAAATGACATTATGCAACTTGAATCTTCACTTTCACATGGCCAGGAGGTAATGGTAGGTTATGCAATGTGGCACCTTCCTCATTAAAGACCATCGCCTTAGCGACAATGCGATGATTTGGGTACCGTAGATACAAGTTGCATAGATTTATGCCCTAAACCAATGATAAACGAAATATTAATTAGTATGAATTAAACTATCAATGCAATACATAATATTAAAAACATATCATTGATAAGTATTACCTCAGGAAAGGGGTATACGCGGTGGCACAACAGTGCAACTATCTCTGACACTGTGTGGGGTAGGGGTAGGAAGATCATCAGCTGACTCATAATCAGCACGTCCCTGCTTATCTTGCTTGTTAGCCTTTAACTCCTCTACTTCACGAGTTAGCTCGGCTAGCGTCCTTTGCGTCTCCAATTGAGTCAACATATCTTGATGTTTTGCGTGTTGTTGTGCCCCAAAAACAATCCTTTGGGAGACGGTAAACCCCACACCCCTTAGGCGACCGGTATTCTTCAAGATTCAATGCTCATGCAAGAATGCTTTGACGGCCAACACAGTCTGTTATCTCCCCCTATGATATAGGCTCTGATAAGGACACCTGTGACACAAATATTAACGAACAAATTAAGATGTTAAACATAATTATAATAAGAAATGTACAAATATTAACGAACAAATTAAGATGTTAAACATAATGCATGACTCACGCTTACTTCATACTATAGGGTGAAGGTCCTATCCTATCCAAGATTGTAAATTCAACATTATATTATTGTATGTCCTAATTACTTCTTGTTCTAAGAAAATTTTGGCAGCATTACCCCATAGTTCTCCAAGCACACAACTTAATTCAGGTGATATTATGACCCAAATTAAGTGTACGTGTATCCAAAGAACAATGAGAAAATACAAACCAACGAAATTGTCTTCGATCAGAAGTTATATTTAAGACATACAATAATAAGTATTGAATACGAAGTTTACAATCTTAAACTGTCCACTTTGGACAATTTAAGAACAATTTGTATATTGTGTCATGGCACAACATACAAATCGTTCTTGAACAGGAAACTAAGCTTAATGCATGTGCATACCAATAAAAAAATAAACATGCCTACTGCTATAAAACACAGGGGAATAACATATATGTGTACTAGAGTGAAGCTGAGTAGCTTGAGAGAATCCAAAATCCAAGTTTGCTCAAATCAATCAAAGACCAATAGAACTAAAACTGAAATTAAGTAGACATGAGCACAAATCAATGCATGTATACCGATAAAAATGCTTATTGTGATAGCATAAACCAAGTTTACATTTTAAACAACACCCCCAACATCACAGGTAATATTTTTGTTATTAAAAATAATAGGAACAAAGATAGTTCATGGTTCAAGAAAAAATATACGCGGTAATAAGGAAAGTTTATACAAAATAAAAATAAAAAATATTCATTAGTAACAACAACAAGAGAACTACAGTAGCATAAGGAAAAATTGTCTCACTTTCTACCCCCATTTTAAATGCTCAACAATCAAATTATTTACAGAATGCAAACATGGAATTTTCATAAATTGCAGGAGCTATGCACTGCCATGCTATAAGTACCAAAAAAAAAAAGATATGGCTTTCTCCTTACTCATATAATGAACCAGAAAATTCACATACACATTGCACATTGCTTTATTGCACATAAATGGACAGGATGACATATAATAGATTCTTATTTATTAGCTTCTATCCAAACCTAGCAATAGACAGATTCCTCTAATTTGTTCAAGTAAAAACTCACTTTAAAATATCTACTGCTACAGACCAAAAAAACTAGTGCAATATATCTGATGCTGGTTTGGCCTTTTCTTGGTCATATGACTCAATTTAATAGTGAAATAGCCAAACAATGTCATAATCATATAACATATTAGTATAATATAGTTTACTAATATAGTTCCTAACTTTCATGGGTCAGTTTATATGCAACTCCTTTAAATTAGTCAAGTGAAAAGTATTAGTAAGCATAGATTTCAAGCTGGAACTAGTTTAAGTGCTAACATTTGCATGACTGAATAGTTATCGAATTAATCATCTTAATGTGAAGCAAACAAATCATAAGAATATCAAAATCCTAGGTTACCATATGAATGTGAAGCAAAAATTGGGGAAGGAGAGAAAACCAAACAGTGGTGAGGAGGGAAAGTACCTAAGGGTGGAGCGCGACTGAGATGAGAGAGTGAGACCGAGGAAGGAGCTAGCTGGCAGGCAGCGGTGGAGAGGTGGAGAGACATGTGAGGTGGTGGTGGGAGTGGTGGTGGTCGTGGTTCGCGTAGGAGAGAAAGCCAAACGGTGGGGTTTGTTGTTTGAAAGGGAGAGGCAAGGCGGGTGGTAGTGGTGGCTTGTCAAATGGTCCTAATGCCGTTCGAGGTGGTGACATTTGCGTAGTGGTGGTGGTGGTGGTGGTTCGCGCGAGGAGGAGGTTGGGAGCTAGCGGTTTGTAGAGTGAAGTGAGGAGGGAAGTGTTTTTAGTGGGATGTTTTAGTAACTGATTAATTAAAAATATTTGAAAATGGGAATAGATAGCGCTTTGTGAGGAGGGAAGTGTTTTTAGTGGGATGTTTTAGTAACTGATTAATTAAAAATATTTGAAAATGGGAATAGATAGCGGTTCCTTGAGGAAGCGCTATCTAAAGTGCACCTATAATAGCGCTTCCTCAAGGAAGCACTATCTATTCCAGGGCTGAGGAATAGATAGCGCTTACTTGAGGAAGCGCTATCTAAAGGCACACTTTATATAGCGCTTCCTTGAGGAAGCGCTATCTAATGTCTTCCATCTTTTTTTAATAGCGTTTCCCTTAAAAACGTTATTAAAGGTGCGTTATTTAATCCCTTTTCTGGCGTAGTGGGAACAGGGGTCTGTAGGCGTGTGAGAGTAGTGCATGAAAGTAACTTCAGGTGGGAAATTGAAATATTATAAAAGGGGCATTACCAACGCTTACTCAAAGAAAGCGCTAGTAAAGGTGCTAAAAGGGCATTACCAGCGCTTACTCAAGGAAGCGCTAGTAAAGGTGTTACAACTTTACTAGCGCCTTCTTGGGTAAGCGCTGGCAATTCCATTACGAGGAGTAATCCTAGCGCTTACTCAAGGAAGCGCTAGCAAAGGCCCCCCATTTGCTAGCGCTTCCTTGAGTAAGCGCTAGGAATACTCTTCCGCCTCATATTTTCTAGCGTTTCACAGGGAAACGCTGGTGAAAGTAATGTCAATTATTCCCTAATGTGGTGTAAGGATCCCTTTTCATTTCGTGCCACCAATACATCTGCTTTTAGATCTTGATACATCTTTGTAGATCCTGGGGCATACTCAACCTACACATATGAGCCTCTTCAAGGATCAACCTCCTTAGATTTGTATCATTGGGTACACAGATTCTCCCTCTGAATCGTAGAATACCATTATGTCCTTCCACAAACTCTGAAGTCGTCCCTTGCCTTTCGACTTCCCTTTCTCTTATCAGTTACTTGTCTCCACTCTGTCTTTCTCGGATTGGACTCAAGAGGTCACTTTCCACAATGATGATACTCACACTGAGTTTTCCTAGCGACGCTTCTACAGACAACTTCAAATTTATGGTCCCTTTTCATCTCTAAACGCTTCTAACCATCATGGTAGACGAATGAAGTACCTTCCTGCTTAAGACGTCAGCCACTACATTTGCTTTCCCGGGATGGTACTGTAACTCAAAGTCATAGTCTTTCAAGAATTCCAACCATCTCCGTTGTCTCATGTTACGCTATTTCTGGTCAAACAAGTACTTCAAACTTTTGTGATCACTAAAAACACTGAAATTTGCCCCATACAAGAAATGTCTCCAAATCTTCAAGCCGAAAACCACTGTAGCTAACTCTAAATCATGAGTCGAGTAATTCTTCTCATGGTTTTTCAACTGCCTTGAAGTGTAAGCTACCACTTTCCTATTATGCATCATGACACATCCCAATCCTTGGTAGGAAGCATCACAAAATACCTCAGAAGGCTCGTTGGGATCCAAAAGTACTAATATTGGTGAACTGGTCACATGTCTTTTCAACTCTTGGAAACTAGCCTCACAAGCATCGGTCCATGCAAACACTTGGTCCTTCCATGTTAACTTGGTCAATGGTGCCACAATCTTAGCAAATCCCTCAATAAACCTTCGATAGTAGCCTTCTAAACCGACAAAAATACGGATTTCTGTTGCCATCTTTGGTTGTTCCCATTATAAAACTGCATCAACCTTCGCCGGAGCCACGACGATTCCTTCTTTAGGGATAACATGACCCAAAAATTGAACCTCTTCTAACCAAAACTCACACTTTGAAAAACTTGGTATACGACTGTTTATCCTTAAGTATTTGCAGTACCACTCGCAAATGTTCCAAATGCTCCTCTTTATCCCTAGAGTAAATAAGAAAGTCCTCGATAAATACCACAACAAACTTATCTAGGTAAGGGTGAAAAATTAATTCATGTAATCCCTGAATATAGCAGGTGAATTCGTCACCTCGAATGGCATTACCAAATACTCGTAATGTCCATAACGTGTTCTGAATGCCATCTTTGGAATATCTTCTGTCATGACTTGGATCTGGTGATAACCTGACCTTAGATCTATCTTAGAAAACACAGCTGCTCCCCTCAGCTGATTCATCAAGTCATCAATCCTTGGAAGTGGGTACTTGTTCTTGATAGTGATCTTATTCAACTGAAGGTAGTCTACACAAAGACGAGACGTCTCGTCCTTCTTCTTCACAATTAGAACTGGTGCTCCCCATGGTGATACACTGGGCCTAACAAATTGCTTTGACAACAACTCTTCCAACTGTTTCTTCAGCTCTTCCAACTCTGTTGGCTCCATCCTATATGGTGCCATAGATATTGGTCTAGATCCCAACACAAGGTGTAACACCCCGATTTTTGAGTTTTTCTTTTAATCAGTATTTATGAACTTATATTTTACTCGAGGTCTTAGAAAGGGATATAAAATATTCCGAGACCATAATCATGCTCAGCGATATCGTAGGAAGCTACGATTAAGTTTTGAGTCGAAAACTCAAACGGAGCCCGGTCTGCGCTTTTACACTGACAGTATGATTTTACTGTTCAGAAGACCTCAGATGGACCCGTGAACGAGACAGTAAGTCTTAGAATTCGATTCTCTACGTTTTGGTTAAATTTCGTAAAAATTTCAAAAAAATCATTTCCTGACCTCCGTTCGAGCGAAATCTTCAATCGGGTGGAGAACGGAGCCGCGTATGGACTTACCAGGACCCGACAACGGATAATATGGATATCACATCATGTCAACTCACTTGGGAGAGCATGCCAGAGTCGTCATGACGATCGGGAATTTCGGGATGCGAAATTACCAAAATACCCCTAACTTAAGCCTTTTCACCTTTTACCATTTTACCCTTCGAACCAAATGACCTTTTTACCCTTAATGAACTCTTTAGAAGGCTGGAACAGCCCTCTCAGCCCCTCATTCCACGCAGCCCAGCCCCTCAAGAACACCAAGAACACTTCATCTTCCTTAGAGAAAAAACCTCCATTGAATCCTTGAGAAAACCTTGAAAGCTTGTTGAAATCACTTGATTTCTTGACCAATCTTCCTCCATTTTAAGGTAAGATCACTTCTATGGTCTCATATCTTCTTGAATCTCTTTCAATATCAAGATCAAAACTCCATTTTCATGAAACTCATTCTTAGATCCAAAACTTTGAAAATCCATAGGAAATTGTAGGAAAATCCTTTGGAGGTGAAACCAAGTTCTTTGAACTCACCTCATCACCCTCTATCTAAACCCAAGAGCTCATGATCCAAGTCTCATCCTAGCCCTAAAACCCCAAAGTGGCCGAACCCTAAGAGTGATGATGAATAGTGTTTTTCATCAAATTTTTGATTTCTAACTCTTGATTCCATCCTTAGCTTTCCTAGTGTCCTTGAATCCAAGTGATGGAAAACCAAATCAATTCCTAGCCTAGATTGCCCTTTATGGCCGAGAGCTTCATGGGGAAAATCCATGAGTGTTGTTTCACATTTTTGAGTCATAGGACTTGAAATAGTGTTAACTAAGTTCATGAACCAACTAACCAAAAGTTTGGAACCAAATGAGATCCCTAACCCTTTTTACCTTTCATGGCCGAACCCTATACCTTTTAGGGGAAGGAAAACTTGTGTTCTTATGTTATAGATTGATGTTGAATTGTTGTTTGAATTGAATTGTGTTTGATTGTTTTAGGCGACGCAAACGAAACCGGAGCCGGAGCCGAGAATCGATCAAGTTTGGACTAAGCAAATTTGAGAGGTAAAGGGAGGTAGTCATTTAAGTTTGAGTAGCTTCATAGTGCATGTTTGATATATGTGTTATGATGTCTTGAGTGATGATTTAGAGATGAGTTTGAATGATGTATATGTATACTTATATCCTGGATTGATTGGATGTTAAATGTTGTGCATAATTGTCTATTTGATAATTTGTGGCATGGATGCCTTAGTTGATATTATGATGATGATTATGGATTGTTGATGTCTATATATATTTATACCCTGGATGAGCATAGGACTGGCTATGTCTCGATAATTTATTAAAAGACTCGAAATCCTTAATCTATGTTTTGAAAATCGTGTTTTTAAATCAAAAAGTGATTTTGGGAAAACGTGTTGCTTTTTCAAGAAAAGTTGTCTTTCTTGTTGAAAAGTATTTTTGTTTTGAAAAGTAAAGTGGTTTTGTGAAAAGTCGTGCAAATCGTGTTTTATTTCGGTAAAACGTTTTAAAAAGACGTGAAACCTTAGAAAAAGGTTTTTGTTTTCAAGAAAGGTGTTTTCACGGAAAAACGTTCTCTTGATCAAAAAGGATGTTTTGTTTCAAGAAAACCAAAGTATGTTTTGTTTCCCAAAGTGTTTTGAGAAAATGAAGCCAAAGGAAAAATGATGAAACTTTGAGACGAACCCGAACCTAGTGGCCGAGACGTCGGGGCTAGTGTTTTGTGGATTGAGCACTCGGACTTCGTGTCCTGTGTTTTTGATTTGAGTGGGCTTAATGCCTTTTTGAAACGAGTCGTGGACTTTATGTCTCGACGTTTGAAAGAATGAACGCAAAGAAAACAGAAAACTTTCTGTGTACATGCATGAACCGGCAGACGTGCTATTTGGAACCGAGCTACAACTTTCGTAGTTGAGAATTCAGCCAGTTAAGACCACTGGGTCTATAGGGGCATTCTGTGTTCGAGATCCCACAAGTGGCCGGTGGCGTAGCAACCCCGTGCCGTGGTAAATCGGCTGCCAAACACGAATGAACTCGATCAGAGACTGGAGTATTCATGATATGGTGAGACGTGGTACCCTGGAACAATTGGAGTTCGGACCTAAATAGAGAGGCCGACTCATGAGAACAATTGTGTTACGGGTGTTACTACGGCCTATCGCTCGATGTTGGGAAGTTAGAATCTCCGGAGTACATGAATTAGAAAGATGATATTGAAGTCTCATGCATTATTATAACTGATGATAGTGTTTGGGATGTTGTACTGTATTATATAAATAACTGTTCATATAACTGTATTCATCTGTGGATGTTTATACTGCTGTTTGTCGCTTGTGCGGCTATCGTGATAACTTTATTTGAGTATCTCACCTTTGCCTGTACATGTTGGACACCTTGTTGTGTTTTTGGAACACATGTACAGATGTTGGTCATAGGTCCCCGCGGAGACGTGAGGGCTCGGACGATGGAAACTTTTGAAGGAGCCTACGTTGGGTTGTACCCCAATGGCTACTTTTAGCCGACCAGCTTAGGAGTCTTTTGTTTTTGAGCAGGCTTATATGTCTGTAATATGATATATATTAGACCAGGTTTTGCGTTATGTTTATGTTTTATGAACAGTGAATATCAATGTGTGATATGAAATTTATTCCTCCGTCTGGAGTTGTTTGCCTATGCATGCAGAAAATTTTTAGAACCGCGTTTTCGAACGTAGCTACTTAATTAAAGTACTTTCCGAAAGCAACCATCGTTTTATTTTATTGTTTTATTTCCGCATTAGAGTCCGTGTATGTAGCACCCGCGAGGGGGGTGTTACACAAGGTCTATCACGAACTCGATGTCTCTAACAGATGGAAGTCCAGGTATGTCGTTAGGAAAGACTTCTGAGAACTCGTCGACAATTGGAATCGGACGTGCGTCCTTCCCGCTACTGCAACACCCTTTCCCGAGTGTCACATTCCCGAACGTTTATAAGGCCGAAAATATTTATTAACGCGGAAAAATATGATTTTTCTTTTTCTTTTCTTTTCATAAAGATGTAATGGGATTAGTAAAGGTAATAAATAATACTAATAAGTGAACTTAGGTTCACCATGCATTACTAGGACATACATACAGTATTATAATACAGAAAACAGAAATAACAACATTACTATATATAGACATAAGTCTAATGTATGACTGACATAAGAAATACAATAAGTACTAGGAGTCATAGCTCCCAAAAGGTACTACAAAAACTGACATAGTCTGGCCGACAACAAAACTAAAATAGCAAAAGAGTCCACCTCCGAACTCAAAGGGACTGCGGAACCGAACCATCGTCGCGTCCATCTGTTCAAGCATCAACAGCATGTACCAGCAGAAAACATACAGATATGGGTGAGATTCCCGTTCATCAACACAACAAAACAGCAGTAGTAAAAACGGGACGACTCACCGGGTAACAACGTACCCAACATGCTTACAAAGGTTCTCAGTATAAATCATGTTAAGCAGTTAACAACATAATAGCATGCTAAACATTTAACAACATAATATAAGGCATCCTTAAACAATACAGCGATGTATAATAGTAAATGTAAACATCAATAGCCATGCAATGCAATGCAATGTATCTGACTCAATGTCAATGTCACTGGGTACTACTCTGACCCCTACTCCATGGAGCTAACAATACATTCGGAGTGAGTGAATGGGAGGACATGTTCCGGTTTCTGCCAGCCATGAGCAAGATGCTACAACATTCGTAACGTGCACATATCTGGCTTTACGGTAACACTCTCGACCAAACATGAAAAGTAAGGCATCTAGTAGGATATCAGTATATTGCACGGATTCGCCACGACAAAGAAGAATCACCAACTGGTCACATGTCAGCCCTTCCAACCCTGATACCTCCAAAAAGACCATTGAAGATCGTCACCGTAAGATTCTCACCCGCATCAAGGTGTAAGCTCAACTCCTAGGCTCAAGGCCTTACAACTATGCACATGAAATGCCAATGCTTACACAAAGCAGATGCGATAAAGCAATGTCTATCCATTGGATAGACTTCAAGGTTCACTAAGGTTCTCTTCCTTAGAAACTACACACATCTTTGTTTTATAAAACATTTATCCATCGGATAAAACAATTATCCATCGGATAAATATCTCGTGATTCCTTTGGAATGCTTTCAGAATCGCCGACTGTCCCCACAAACCAACACAAGTCTTTTCAGCGTGTTTTGTCCTCACTCACACGCTTTCTAGGAAACTTTCCAGAAGGTCACCCATCCCATAATTACTCTAAGTCAAGCACGCTTAACTATAAAGTTCTTATGTTCTAAGTTCCCGAAAAGAAGATAAATCTTGTTGATATGGGTAGTACCAATCAATTCTTATATGCCTTCCCTTAACTATACAGTCCCATACCTGCATAGCCTCAGGATTCCTTCCACTGTACAGTCCCATACCTGCACAGCCTCAGGATCTCTCTCATTCCAGTTATCACAAGACAGAAACAATTGAACGATTAACCTGGATCCGAATCATCGGTCCGTCATCGAACTACTGTTTCGAAAACCAAAACGTTTCGTGTTTGTGTTTACGTCTTATGAATTATGTCTCAAGTCCTAAGCATTATGAATAAGGATTGAGAATCCTCTTAGATAAGTCTTTAAGCCTTTCTAAGATATTAATCCCTTGTCTTTCAATTAAGGAAACAAGTGTTGATTTCACTTAAGTCTTATGAACTCATTGATGTACTAAGTCATCAATGGTATAGTACATGGTCTTGTTCCACCACATACCATACTTAATTAACCCTTGTCTTCAACTCTAAGTTAATTATTTAACTTAGGTTTTTCACGCGTAAAACTTTATGATTGAGTTAGAAAACTCCTTTTGTAAACCAAGCAACTTTTACGATTGAAAACTCATTTGATTTGAAACAACATTTGAACTACTTACTTCACTTCTAGCATTTTCTAAAACATGAAATTCGCTTAGGGAGAGTACATTCGCTTAGCTAAATTAAGGTAGTGATTCCTTTCTCGCGGGGCGAACAGAAGTTTCGCGTCGCGAGGCTGAGAGTTATATTTGCTCCTTATACAAATCCTCTGTATCGCGAGGCGAATATTGTCTCGCGTCGCGAGGCAGAGAACTGTATTTCAAACCGACCTTCTGCATCGCGAGGCGATAATTGTCTCGCGTCGCGAGGCAAAGATGCAATTCTTCACTGCTTAGGCGGTTAGCGGGGCGAGAACTACTTCGCTACGCGAGGCAGAGAAGCTGCATCTTTGCTGCTCGGCTAGTCCACTGTCTCGCGAGGCGAGGCAATGTTAGCCTGGCGAATGCCTTATCTTCCCTCTGTCTCGCGAGGCGAGACGGGGTTCGCTGGGCGAGTGCCCTGTTTTCACTTTTCCTTAACTTCTTCATTAATTCTCTTTTGAAACACTTAGTTTGATTAACAAACCTATGGCTAAAGAAAAGACATTTTCCACTTTGGTGACACACTTAAAACGTTAAAACTTCATTTGATTTTTGGATCAAAATCACTTTTGTTTCTCTTTGAAAACATAGGTTATGAAATCATGTTTTTCTTACTTCAAAACCTTGCTAGATCAAGAACAACACATGTTCTTATATTTCTTCTTACTAAGGCCACAAGCCTACTCCAATGAAAAATGGAGACTTTGCTTCACCAACAAAGCAAATATAGCTCAAAATCTCACACCAATTATGATAAACCACTATACACATTACTACATCATAATCAAACATCCAAGTCCATCACACATCATAGTCTCATGACCAAGCATAAAAGTCCATACTTGATCTAGTGATCAAAGTAGGTTTTCCAACATACATGAAAATGATTTTTATTCAATCATATCATCATCAACATATGCTAAAGCACACCACAACATACCAAAGCATAAACTCATCATGACATTCTTGTTCTCCATGAGAACTTAACAAAACATAACACATAAAAGTGAACCCAAACTAAAGGGTTTCACCCACACATAATTTAAAACAACCATATTCACCACCACCATCTTGGTGTGATGAGGTTCACCCCCCCATACCTGTTGAAGAGCAGATTCCCGGATCAAAGTCGGTTGATCGGTTTGTGAACCTCCTGATAGTTGTCACCAACTACAAACAACCAAACAATCAAACATTAAACAACAATCAAACCAAACTCAACAATTCTCACAAAGAGGGTTTCGGCCACCCTAAAGAGAATAAAGCTAGGAATTGATCTTGGTTTTCCATTTCATGGATTCAAAGGCATTAGGAAAGCTAAGAATGAAATCAAGTGTTAGAAATCAAAAATTGATGAAAACACTATTCATCATCATCAAGAAGGGTTCGGCCCTAATGTGCTTTTTGAGCTATGATGAGAGTTGAATCATAAGTTCTAGGGTTTAGGTAGAGAATGATGATGTGAGTTCAAAGAAATTGGTCTCACATCAAAATGATTTTTCTACAATTTCCTATGGATTTTCAAAGTTTTGGATCTAAGAAATGATTTTCATGAAAATGGATCTTGATCTTGAAATAAAGAGATATTCAAGAAGCTAAGAGATCATAGAAGTGATCTTACCTTAAAATGAAGGAAGATTGCTCAAGGAATCAAGTGATTCTAACAAGAAATCAAGGAGCTTCAAGAGTAACAATGGTGTTTCTTCAAGAGCAACTATGGTGTTCTTCTATTTTTGAGAGGGCTGTGCGAAAATGAGAGTGTGAGGGGCTGAGTTCAGCCTTAAAACAAGTTGCAATACTCTTTCCCGAGTGTCACATTCCCGAACGTTTATAAGGCCGAAAATATTTATTAATGCGGAAAATACGATTTTTCTTTTTCTTTTCTTTTCATAAAGATGTAATGGGATTAGTAAAGGTAATAAATAATACTAATAAGTGAACTTAGGTTCACCATGCATTTCTAGAACATATATACAGTATTATAATACAGAAAACAGGAAACAGAAATAACAACATTACTATATATACAGACATAAGTCTAATGTATGACTGACATAAAAAAAATACAATAAGTACTAGGAGTCATAGCTCCCAAAAGGTACTATAAAAACTGACATAGTCTGGCCGACAACAAAACTAAAACAGCAAAAGAGTCCACCTCCGAACTCAAAAGGACTGCGGAACCGAACCATCGTCGCGTCCATCTGTTCAAGCATCAACAGCAAGTACCAGCCGAAAACATACAGATATGGGTGAGATTCCCGTTCATCAACACAACAAAACAGCAGTAGTAAAAACGGGACGACTCACCGGGTAACAGCGTACCCAACATGCTTACAAGGTTCTCAATATAAATCATGTTAAGCAGTTAACAACATAATAGCATGCTAAACATTTAACAGCATAATATAAGGCATCCTTAAACAATACAGCGATGTATAACAGTAAATGTAAACATCAATAGCCATAAACATCAATAGCCATGCAATGCAATGCAATGTATATGACTCAATGTCAATGTCACTGGGTACTACTCTGACCCCTACTCCATGGAGCTAACAAAACATTCGGAGAGAGTGAATGGGAGGACATGTTCCGGTTTCTGCCAGCCATGAGCAAGATGCTACAACATTCGTAACGTGCACGTATCTGGCTTTACGGTAACACTCTCGACCAAACATGAAAAGTACGGCATCTAGTAGAGGATATCAGTGTATTGCGCGGATTCGCCACGACACAGAAGAATCACCAACTGGTCACATGTCAGCCCTTCCAACCCTGATACCTCCAAAAAGACCATTGAAGATCGTCACCGTAAGATTCGCACCCGCATCAAGGTGTAAGCTCAACTCCTAGGCTCAAGGCCTTACAACTGTGCACATGAAATGCCAATGCTTACACAAAGCAGATGCGATAAAGCAATG
This sequence comes from Ammopiptanthus mongolicus, assembly GCA_039655645.1. Lineage (NCBI taxonomy): Eukaryota > Viridiplantae > Streptophyta > Magnoliopsida > Fabales > Fabaceae > Ammopiptanthus > Ammopiptanthus mongolicus. The sequence continues at coordinate 27,961,587 of CM077350.1, forward strand.
TTTATCCATTGGATAAATCTCAAGGTTCACTAAGGTTCTCTTCCTTAGAAACTACACACATCTTTGTTTTATAAAACATTTATCCATCGGATAAAAATCTCGTGATTCCTTTGGAATGATCCAGACTGCTTTCAGAATCGTCGACTATCCCCACAAACCAACACAAGTCTTTTCAGCGTGTTTTGTCCTCACTCACACGCTTTCTAGGGAACTTCCCAGAAGGTCACCCATCCCATAATTACTCTAAGCCAAGCACGCTTAACTATAAAGTTCTTATGTTCTAAGCTTCCCGAAAAGAAGATAAATCTTGTTGGTATGGGTAGTACCAATCAATTCTTATATGCCTTCCCTTAACTATACAGTCCCATACCTGCATAGCCTCAGGATTCCTTCCACTGTACAGTCCCATACCTGCACAGTCTCAGGATCTCGCTCATTCCAGTTATCACAAGACGGAAACAATTGAACGATTAACCTGGATCCAAATCATCGGTCCGTCATCGAACTACTGTTTCGAAAATCAAAACGTTTTGTGTTTGTGTTTACGTCTTATGAATTATGTCTCAAGTCCTAAGCATTATGAATAAGGATTGAGAATCCTCTTAGGTAAGTCTTTAAGCCTTTCTAAGATATTAATCCCTTGTTTTTCAATTACGGAAACAAGTGTTGATTTCACTTAAGTCTTATGAAGTCATTGATGTACTAAGTCATCAATGGTCTAGTACATGGTCTTGTTCCACCACATACCATACTTAATTAACCCTTGTCTTCAACTCTAAGTTAATTATTTAACTTAGGTTTTTCACGCGTAAAACTTTACGATTGAGTTAGAAAACTCCTTTTGTAAACCAAACAACTTTTACGATTCAAAACTCATTTGATTTGAAACAACATTTGAACTACTTACTTCACTTCTAACATTTTCTAAAACATGAAATTCGCTAGCGGAATTACATTCGCTTAGCGGAAATGAGGCAGTAATACCTCCTTTGGAACTCCTCTGGATCACTCGGCGAAACATCCATCGCGTAGCGAAATTTATTGTATTCGCTTAGCGAATATGTATTCGCTTAGCGCAAGAACAGACCGTTACACCTCTTTGGAAACAACTCTGGATCGCTCGGCGAAACAGAATTCGTGTAGCGAAATTTCACTTTATTCGCTTAGCGAGTATAATTTCGCTTAGCGAAATGGAGGCGGTTATACCTCCTTTGGAGACTTCTCTGGATCGCTCAGCGAGACGTAATTCGCGTAGCGAAACTTGTTTGGTTAGCTTAGCGAATATGAATTCGCTTAGCGAAAGTGAGGCAGTGACGCCCAACTAAGACTTTCCCTGTTTTTCGCTTAGCGAAGGTAAATTCGCTTAGCGAAAAGTTGCCTTAAAACAAGACATCAACCTTATGGAACCATTTTGGTTCTCTTCATGAAAACACTTCTTTTCTCATTTTGAGTCACTTGATTAGCTAGATGAACTAAGGATAAGGTATAAAACATGTTTCACTTTGGTGAAAGCACTTTGAGATTTAATTCCATTTAAAGTCACTTAGGGTTTTTCTTTGAAAAACACAAGTTATTGAAAACACTTTCTTTACATCAAAACTTGACTTGTCCAAGAACTATTCATATCCTTCCTTTCCTCAAGGTCATGGCTAATAGCCAACAAGGAATCAATGTGAAGTTTTACTTCATCCACCAATCAAAGTATGGCTCACAATACTTACACAATCATGATAACCATAATACACATTACTACATCATAATCAAACATCCAAGTCCATCACACATTATGGTCTCATAATCAACAATAAAAGTCCATACTGGATCTAGTGATCAAAGTAGGTTTTCCAACATACATGAAAATGGTTTGTCATTCAATCATCTCATCATCGACATATGCTAAAGCACACTACAACATGCCAAAGCATAAACTCATCATGACATTCTTGTTCTTGAAGAGAACTTAACAAAACTTAATACATAAAAGTGAACCCAAACTAAAGGGTTTCACCCACACATAAACTTAAACAACCATCTTCACCACCACCATCTTGGTGTGATGAGGTTCTTCTCCCCATACCTGTTGAAGAGCAGATTCCCAGATCAAAGTCGGTTGATCGGTTTGTGAACCGCCTGATAGTTGTCACCAACTACAAACAACCAAAAAAATCAATCATTAAACACCAATCAAACCAAACTCAACAATTCTCACAAAGAGGGTTTCGGCCACCTTAAAGAGAATAAAGCTAGGAATTGATCTTGGTTTTCCATTTCATGGATTCAAAGGCATTAGGAAAGCTAAGAATGAAATCAAGTGTTAGAAATCAAAAATTGATGAAAACACTATTCATCATCATCAAGAAGGGTTCGGCCCTAATGTGCTTTTTGAGCTATGATGAGAGTTGAATCATAAGCTCTTGGGTTTAGGTAGAGAATGATGAGGTGAGTTCAAAGAACTTGGTCTTACCTCAAAAGGATTTTTCTACAATTTCCTATGGATTTTCAAAGTTTTGGATCTAAGAAATAATTTTCATGAAAATGGATCTTGATCTTGAAATAAAGAGATATTCAAGAAGCTAAGAGATCGTAGAAGTGATCTTACCTTAAAATGAAGGAAGATTGCTCAAGGAATCAAGTGATTCTAACAAGGTTTCATGAATTTCTCATGAACAACAATGGAGGTTTTGCTCTATGGAAGGAGATGGGTGTTCTTGGCTCTTCAAGAGGGGCTGGGCTGCGTGAATGAGAGGTTGTGAGGGCTGAGTTCAGCCTTAAAACAAGTCACTTAAGGGCAAAAAGGTCATTTGCCAAAAGGGTAAAATGGTAAAAGTGCAAAAGACTAAGGTTAGGGGCATTTTGGTCATTTTGCGTCCAGATATTTCCGAACGTCATGACGACTCTGGCATACTCTCCCAAGTGTCCTGGGATGTTGTGATATCAAGATTATCTGTTGGCGAGTCTCGGTAAGTCAATATGTGGCTCCGTTCGTCACCCGATTGAGAATTCCGCCCGAACGAAGGTCAGGAAGTTATTTTTCTGAAATTTTTACGAAATTTAACCAAAACGTAGATAATCGAATTCTAAGACTTACTGTCTCGTTCACGGGTCCATCTAAGGTCTTCTAAGCAGTAAAATCATACTGTCAGTGTAAAAACGCAGACCGGACTCCGTTTGAGTTTTTGACTCAAAACTTAATCGTAGCTTCCTACGATATCGTCGAGCATGACTATGGTCTCGAAATATTTTATTTCTATTCCTAAGACCTCGAATAAAATAAAGACGTTAAAATACTGAAGAATTAAAAAACGTGAAAATCGGGGCGTTACATTCCTACCCCTCTTAAAAGAATTTCGTCCTCGAAATTCCGTGACTTAAAACTAAACCTACTCGGTCGCTGAAGATTAAGGAAAGAAATTTTCAACAAAGGAAATTTTTCCTGGTCTTGGTCTCAGAAGAAAGTAACAAAAGAATTTTACCAATCTGGAAAGAATACAGGAATATCTAGTATGCAAAAAGACTCTTCAGTAGGTTCGTGAGTGTAAAAATGCATAGCTAATACATGTTTACATCCATGACTCTAATAAAGTTCCTTCTTTCATAAGAACCTTCCAATAAATTTGGGAATCAAAAGATAAACAGTCTGGCAAAAATCAGACTGGATCACCTTCACTAAAAGGAAAAGTGATTAGACTAAGTTTCATCAAGAAACTTCCAGTATCAAGAAGTTGTTTATGTTATGTTATAACTCAAGAAATAGTAATAACAAAACTTTCAGTGAAGTAATACGAAAATGTCCAGACCAATGGACACCATATTACCAATTCACTCAATTGTCTAATACACTGAGGAATATGTAGGAGTGTGAACACAAATGTTCCCTTGAGATCAGGCAGCACTAACACAGGTGAAGTAGTCAACCTTCTCTCTAATCCTTGCAAACTTTCCTCACAGGCTTCAGTCCATTCAAACGCTTTATCCTTCCTTTGAAATCACATGACCCAAAAACTTTACTTCGTTGAGCCAAATCTCACACTTGGACAACTTTGCATACAGCTGTTTCTCCTTCAGAACCTGAAGAATCACACTAAGGTATTCAGCGTGTACTTCCTGGTTTCGCGAATAGATGAGTATGTCGTCTATGAAACAACGACAAACTTATCTAGATATGGACGAAAGATCGTATTCATGTAATCCATGAATATAGAGGAGTATTCGTCATACCAAACGGCATTACAAGGTACTCATAGTGCCCATAGCGTGTTTGAAACGCTGTCTTCGGTATATCTTCTGTCTTCACACGAATCTGGTTATAACCCGATCGCAAATCAATCTCGGAGAAAACTGCCGCTCCCCTCAACTGATCCATCAAGTCATTTATCCTCGGAAGATGATACTTGTTCTGAATGGTAACTTTGTTCAACTGGCGCTAATCCACACAAAAGCAAAATGTTTTGTCTTTCTTTCTCACCAACAGCACAGGCGTTTCCCTACAGCGACACTCTGGGTCTAACAAACTGTCTTCCAAATAAGTCCACCAACTGTTCCTTCAAGGTTTCCAACTCAGCAGATGCCATATGATAAGGTGCCATAGACGCTAGTCCTGTTCCTGGCACAAGATCGATCACAACTCGATGTCTCGAACTGGCGGTACACCTGGTACGTCTTCAAGAAAGACTTCCGGAAACTCGTTAGTAACATGTTTTGGTTTTGCTACTCCTCCTCTCAAAGAAACGTTTCCTTGGTTGGCAATCCAAATCTAGAATTCTCACAACCAGGGAAAACTAAGGTTTTGTTTGCACCGTCTAATGGGATATGGTTACAAGATAACCAATTCATCCCTATGATCAAATCCATTTGCGAAAGAGGCAAACAGATCAAATCAATCAAAAACGTTCTATCCATTACAGAAAATAGAACTGTTCAAATAGACTTTCGCAGTTATAACAGGCTTTGCAGGAAGTGCAAGAATTACCAAATCTAAGGGTAAGGAAAGATACAGATAAGGTTTTACCTTCCACGACGATCTGACCGTGAATCAAATCTTCCCTTTGAGAAGTCTCAGCATCATCCCCAGTATAAACTCCACTCATTGCCTTAGGCTTCGCTGCTTGCACATCGTTGACAGAATGTCTAGCTTTTGACTGCACACAATCGCGTGAAGTATGTCCTGGCTTCCCACACTTGAAACACATGATCCCCTTGATTAAGCATCCTCTGGTGACATGATTGTTCTTGCCACACTTCATGCACTTCTTTGGGGCGCTTCCAGATTGACTAATACTCCCCACTGCTTCCCCCTACAGAACGTTGTTGTTGACCTTGCTGTTTTGAATATGGTTTCCATCGAGATCTATCATCACGACCATTGGTGCCTTTATGGAACATAGTCGGTCCAGAGTTACGTTGCCTTCCTCCACGAGTCTTCATCAGATCTTCGATTAGGAAGCATTCATCTACCAACACCGAGAACTCTTTGCCCTCAAGAGGTAGCACCTCTCCTCGAATCTCGTCCGTTAAACCTTCTTCGAACTTTGTGCACTTCCACTCCTTATCGGGATGAAGATGGAAATACCTCGAAGACTTCAGCAGGGACTCAAAACGATCAGCATATTCTTTGACAGACATTCCTCCTTGACGTAGCTGCAGGAACTCCATGTCTTTCTACTCGTCTGGCACCTGTCGGAAAACACTCGTTCTGAAGAACCCTGAGAGCGACAACTTACAAGAAAGCAAAAACATTACTCTCCTGCCCAATATCATTCCTCTTCAGAAACAATAATGCAGAGAATAACAACCAATTGTTGTCTTCTTCACAGAAACACAGAAACACAACACAGAGAACAAACAATACAAAAGGATAGACCGAAGTCATCATGCTCTCCAACATTGTTTTCTCTCAGAAACAATAACACAGAAAACAATCAGAGAAAACACAACACAAACAAGACAAACCATAACCTACAAACCCCAAAAAGACTCGGCCAGCTCTGATACCAAATAATGCAACACCCTTTCCCGAGTGTCACATTCCCGAACGTTTATAAGGCCGAAAATATTTATTAATGCGGAAAATACGATTTTTCTTTTTCTTTTCTTTTCATAAAGATGTAATGGGATTAGTAAAGGTAATAAATAATACTAATAAGTGAATTTAGGTTCACCATGCATTTCTAGAACATATATACAGTATTATAATACAGAAAACAGGAAACAGAAATAACAACATTACTATATATACAGACATAAGTCTAATGTATGACTGACATAAAAAAAATACAATAAGTGCTAGGAGTCATAGCTCCCAAAAGGTACTATAAAAACTGACATAGTCTGGCCGACAACAAAACTAAAACAGCAAAAGAGTCCACCTCCGAACTCAAAAGGACTGCGGAACCGAACCATCGTCGCGTCCATCTGTTAAAGCATCAACAGCAAGTACCAGCAGAAAACATACAGATATGGGTGAGATTCCCATTCATCAACACAACAAAACAGCAGTAGTAAAAACGGGACGACTCACCGGGTATCAGCGTACCCAACATGCTTACAAGGTTCTCAATATAAATCATGTTAAGCAGTTAACAACATAATAGCATGCTAAACATTTAACAGCATAATATAAGGCATCCTTAAACAATACAGCGATGTATAACAGTAAATGTAAACATCAATAGCCATAAACATCAATAGCCATGCAATGCAATGCAATGTATATGACTCAATGTCAATGTCACTGGGTACTACTCTGACCCCTACTCCATGGAGCTAACAAAACATTCGGAGAGAGTGAATGGGAGGACATGTTCCGGTTTCTGCTAGCCATGAGCAAGATGCTACAACATTCGTAACGTGCACGTATCTGGCTTTACGGTAACACTCTCGACCAAACATGAAAAGTACGGCATCTAGTAGAGGATATCAGTCTATTGCACGGATTCGCCACGACACAGAAGAATCACCAACTGGTCACATGTCAGCCCTTCCAACCCTGATACCTCCAAAAAGACCATTGAAGATCGTCACCGTAAGATTCGCACCCGCATCAAGGTGTAAGCTCAACTCCTAGGCTCAAGGCCTTACAACTATGCACATGAAATGCCAATGCTTACACAAAGCAAATGCGATAAAGCAATGTCTATCCATTGGATAGACCTCAAGGTTCACTAAGGTTCTCTTCCTTAGAAACTACACACATCTTTGTTTTATAAAACATTTATCCATCGGATAAAACAATTATCCATCGGATAAATATCTCGTGATTCCTTGGAATGATCCAGACTGCTTTCAGAATCGCCGACTGTCCCCACAAACCAACACAAGTCTTTTCAGCGTCTTTTGTCCTCACTCACACGCTTTCTAGGGAAAATTCCCAGAAGGTCACCCATTCCATAATTACTCTAAGTCAAGCACGCTTAACTATAAAGTTCTTATGTTCTAAGCTTCCCGAAAAGAAGATAAATCTTGTTGGTATGGGTAGTAACAATCAATTCTTATATGCCTTCCCTTAACTATACAGTCCCATACCTGCATAGCCTCAGGATTCCTTCCACTGTACAGTCCCATACCTGCACAGTCTCAGGATCTCTCTCATTCCAGTTTTCACAAGACGAAAACAATTGAACGATTAACCTGGATCCGAATCATCGGTCCGTCATCGAACTACTGTTTCGAAAATCAAAACGTTTCGTGTTTGTGTTTACGTCTTATGAATTATGTCTCAAGTCCTAAGCATTATGAATAAGGATTGAGAATCCTCTTACGTAACTCTTTAAGCCTTTCTAAGATATTAATCCCTTGTTTTTCAATTACGGAAACAAGTGTTGATTTCACTTAAGTCTTATGAAGTCATTGATGTACTAAGTCATCAATGGTATAGTACATGGTCTTGTTCCACCACATACCATACTTAATTAACCCTTGTCTTCAACTCTAAGTTAATTATTTAACTTAGGTTTTTCACGCGTAAAACTTTACGATTGAGTTAGAAAACTCCTTTTGTAAACCAAACAACTTTTACGATTCAAAACTCATTTGATTTGAGACAACATTTGAACTACTTACTTCACTTCTAACATTTTCTAAAACATGAAATTCGCTTAGCGGAGTTACATTCGCTTAGCGGAAATGAGGCAGTAATACCTCCTTTGGAACTCCTCTGGATCGCTCGGCGAAACATCCATCGCGTAGCGAAATTTATTGTATTCGCTTAGCGAATAAGTATTCGCTTAGCGCAAGTACAGATGGTTACACCTCTTTGGAAACACCTCTGGATCGCTCGGCGAAACAGAATTCGTGTAGCGAAATTTCACTTTATTCGCTTATAATTTCGCTTAGCGAAATGGAGGCGGTTATACCTCCTTTGGAGACTTCTCTGGATCGCTCAGCGAGACGTAATGCGCGTAGCGAAACTTGTTTGGTTAGCTTAGCGAATATGAATTCGCTTAGCGAAAGTGAGGCAGTGATGCCCAACTAAGACATTCCCTGTTTTTCGCTTAGCGAAGGTAAATTCGCTTAGCGAAAAGCTGCCTTAAAACAAGACATCAACCTTATGGAACCATTTTGGTTCTCTTCATGAAAACACTTCTTTTCTCATTTTGAGTCACCTGATTAGCTAGATGAACTAAGGATAAGGTATAAAACATGTTTCACTTTGGTGAAAGCACTTTGAGATTTAATTCCATTTAAAGTCACTTAGGATTTTTCTTTGAAAAACACAAGTTATTGAAAACACTTTCTTTACATCAAAACTTGACTTGTCCAAGAACTATTCATATCCTATCTTTCCTCAAGGTCATGGCTAATAGCCAACTAGGAATCAATGTGAAGTTTTACTTCATCCACCAATCAAAGTATGGCTCACAATACTTACACAATCATGATAACCATAATACACATTACTACATCATAATCAAACATCGAAGTCCATCACACATTATGGTCTCATAATCAACAATAAAAGTCCATACTGGATCTAGTGATCAAAGTAGGTTTTCCAACATACATGAAAATGGTTTTTCATTCAATCATCTCATCATCAACATATGCTAAAGCACACTACAACATGCCAAAGCATAAACTCATCATGACATTCTTGTTCTTGAAGAGAACTTAACAAAACTTAATACATAAAAGTGAACCCAAACTAAAGGGTTTCACCCACACATAAACTTAAACAACCATATTCGCCACCATCATCTTGGTGTGATGAGGTTCTTCTCCCCATACCTGTTGAAGAGCAGATTCCCAGATCAAAGTCGGTTGATCGGTTTGTGAACCTCCTGATAGTTGTCACCAACTACAAACAACCAAAAAAATCAATCATTAAACACCAATCAAACCAAACTCAACAATTCTCACAAAGAGGGTTTCGGCCACCTTAAAGAGAATAAAGCTAGGAATTGATCTTGGTTTTCCATTTCATGGATTCAAAAGCATTAGGAAAGCTAAGGATGAAATCAAGTGTTAGAAATCAAAAATTGATGAAAACACTATTCATCATCATCAAGAAGGGTTCGGCCCTAATGTGCTTTTTGAGCTATGATGAGAGTTGAATCATAAGCTCTTGGGTTTAGGTAGAGAATGATGAGGTGAGATCAAAGAACTTGGTCTTACCTCAAAAGGATTTTTCTACAATTTCCTATGGATTTTCAAAGTTTTGGATCTAAGAAATAATTTTCATGAAAATGGATCTTGATCTTGAAATAAAGAGATATTCAAGAAGCTAAGAGATCATAGAAGTGATCTTACCTTAAAATGAAGGAAGATTGCTCAAGGAATCAAGTGATTCTAACAAGGTTTCATGAATTTCTCATGAACGAGAATGGAGGTTTTGCTCTATGGAAGGAGATGGGTGTTCTTGGCTCTTCAAGAGGGGCTGGGCTGCGTGAATGAGAGGGTGTGAGGGCTGAGTTCAGCCTTAAAACAAGTCACTTAAGGGCAAAAAGGTCATTTGCCAAAAGGGTAAAATGGTAAAAGTACAAAAGACTAAGGTTAGGGGCATTTTGGTCATTTTGCGTCCAGATATTTCCGAACGTCATGACGACTCTGGCATACTCTCCCAAGTGTCCTGGGATGTTGTGATATCAAGATTATCTGTTGGCGAGTCTCGGTAAGTCCATATGTGGCTCCGTTCGTCACCCGATTGAGAATTCCGCCCGAACGAAGGTCAGGAAGCTATTTTTCTGAAATTTTTACGAAATTTAACCAAAATGTAGATAATCGAATTCTAAGACTTACTGTCTCGTTCACGGGTCCATCTGAGGTCTTCTGAGCAGTAAAATCATACTGTCAGTGTAAAAACGCAGACCGGACTCCATTTGAGTTTTTGACTCAAAACTTTATCGTAGCTTCCTACGATATCGTCGAGCATGACTATGGTCTCGGAATATTTTATTTCTATTCCTAAGACCTCGAATAAAATAAAGACATTAAGAATTAGAAAGCGTGAAAATCGGGGCGTTACAGAAGTCACTTAAGGGCAAAATGGTCATTTGCCAAAAGGGTAAAATGGTAAAAGTGCAAAAGACTAAGGTTAGGGGCATTTTGGTCATTTCGCGTCTAGATTTTCCCGATCGTCATGACGACTCTGGCATACTCTCCCAAGTGTCCTGGGATGTTGTGATATCAAGATTATCTGTTGGCGAGTCTCGGTAAGTCCATATGTGGCTCCGTTCGTCACCCGATTGAGAATTCCGCCCGAACGAAGGTCAGGAAGTTATTTTTCTGAAATTTTTACGAAATTTAACCAAAACGTAGAGAATCAAATTCTAAGACTTACTGTCTCGTTCACGGGTCCATCTGAGGTCTTCTGAGCAGTAAAATCATACTGTCAATGTAAAAACGCAGACCGGACTCCGTTTGAGTTTTTGACTCAAAACTTAATCGTAGCTTCCTACGATATCGTCGAGCATAACTATGGTCTCGGAATATTTTATTTCCATTCCTAAGACCTCGAATAAAATAAAGACATTAAAATACTAAAGAATTAGAAAACGTGAAAATCGGGGCGTTACATTCCTACCCCTCTTAAAAGAATTTCGTCCTCGAAATTCCGTGACTTAAAACTAAACCCACTCGATCGCTGAAGATTAAGGAAAGAAATTTTCAACAAAGGAAATTTTTCTTGGTCTTGGTCTCAAAAGAAAGTAAGAACGTATACAAAAGAATTTTACCAATCTGGAATGAATATAGGAATATCCAGTATGCAAAAAGATTCTTCAGTAGGTTCGTGAGTGTAAAAATGCATAGCTAATACATGTTTACATCCATGACTCTAACAAAGTTCCTTCTTTCATAAGAACTTTCCAATAAACTTTGGAATCAAAAGATAAACAGTCTGGCAAAAATCAGACTGGATCACCTTCACCAAAAGTAAAAGTGGTTAGACTAAGTTTCATCAAGAAACTTCCAGTATCGAGAAGTTGTTTATGTTATAACTCAAGAAATAGTCATAACAAAACTTTCAGTGAAGTAATACGAAAATGTCCAGACCAATGGACACCATATTACCAATTCACTCAATTGTCTAATACACTGAGGAATATGTAGGAGTGTGAACACAAATGTTCCCTTGAGATCAGGCAGCACTAACACAGGTGAAGTAGTCAACCGTCTCTCTAATCATTGCAAACTTTCCTCACAGGCTTCAGTCCATTCAAACGCTTTATCCTTCTTTTGAAATCACATGACCCAAAAACTTTACTTCGTCGAGCCAAATCTCACACTTGGACAACTTTGCATACAGCTGTTTCTCCTTCAGAACCTGAAGATTCACACTAAGATATTCAGCGTGTACTTCCTGGTTTCGCGAATAGATGAGTATGTCGTCTGTGAAACAACGACAAACTTATCTAGATATGAACGAAAGATCCTATTCATGTAATTCATGAATATAGAGGAGTATTCACCATACCAAACGGCATTACAAGGTACTCGTAGTGCCCATAGCGTGTTTGAAACGCTGTCTTTGGTATATCTTCTGTCTTCACACGAATCTGGTGATAACCCGATCGCAAATCAATCTCGGAGAAAACTGCTGCTCTCCTCAACTGATCCATCAAATCATTTATTCCCGGAAGATGATACTTGTTCTAAATGGTAACTTTGTTCAACTGGCGCTAATCCACACATAAGCGAGATGTTTCGTCTTTCTTTCTCACCAATTGCACAGGCGTTCCCTAAAACGACACACTGGGTCTAACGAACTGTTTTCCCAATAAGTCCACCAATTGTTCCTTCAAGGTTTCCAACTCAGCAGGTGCCATATGATAAGGTGCCATAGACGCTAGTCCTGTTCCTGGCACAAGTTCGATCACAACTCGATGTCTCGAACTGGCGGTACACCTGGTACGTCTTCAAGAAAGACTTCCGGAAACTCGTTAGTAACATGTATTCGTTGAGCACCTCCTCTCAAAGAAACGTTTCCTTGGTTGGCAATCCAAATCCATAATTCTCACAACCAGGGAAAACTAAGGTTTTGTTTGCACCGTCTAATGGGATATGGTTACAAGATAACCAATTCATCCCTATGATCAAATCCATTTGCGAAAGAGGCAAACAGATCAAATCAATCAAAAACGTTCTATCCATTACAGAAAATAGAACTGTTCAAATAGACTTTCGCAGTTATAACAGGCTTTGCAGGAAGTGCAAGAATTACCAAATCTAAGGGTAAGGAAAGATACAGATAAGGTTTTACCTTCCACGACGATCTGACCGTGAATCAAATCTTCCCTTTGAGAAGTCTCAGCATCATCCCCAGTAAAAACTCCACTCATTGCCTTCGGCTTCGCTGCTTGCACATCGTTGACAGAATGTCTAGCTTTTGATTGCACACAATCGCGTGAAGTATGTCCAGGCTTCCCACACTTGAAGCATATGATCCCCTTGATCAAGCATCCTCTGGTGACATGATTGTTCTTGCCACACTTCATGCACTTCTTTGGGGCGCTTCCAAATTGACTAATACTCCCACTGCTTCCCCCTACAGAACGTTGTTGTTGACCTTGCTGTTTCGAATATGGTTTCCATCGAGATCTATCATCACGACCATTGGTGCCGTTATGGAACCTAGTCGGTCCAGAGTGACGTTGCCTTCCTCCACGAGTCTTCATCAGATCTTCGATTACGAAGCATTCATCTACCAACACCGAGAACTCTTTGACCTCAAGAGGTAGCACCTCTCCTCGAAGACTTCAGCAGGGACTCAAAACGATCAGCATATTCTTTGACAGACATTCCTCCTTGACGTAGCTGCAGGAACTCCATGTCTTTCAACTCGTCTGGCACCTGTCGGAAAACACTCGTTCTGAAGAACCCTGAGAGCGACAACTTACAAGAAAGCAAAAACATTACTCTCCTGCCCAATATCATTCCTCTTCAGAAACAATAATGCAGAGAATAACAACCAATTGTTGTCTTCTTCACAGAAACACAGAAACACAACACAGAGAACAAACAATACAAAAGGATAGACCGAAGTCATCATCCTCTCCAACATTGTTTTCTCTCAGAAACAATAACACAGAAAACAATCAGAGCAAACACAACACAAACAAGACAAACCATAACCTACAAACCCCAAAAAGACTCGGCCAGCTCTGATACCAAATAATGCAACACCCTTTCCCGAGTGTCACATTCCCGAACGTTTATAAGGCCAAAAATATTTATTAATGCGGAAAATACGATTTTTCTTTTTCTTTTCTTTTCATAAAGATGTAATGGGATTAGTAAAGGTAATAAATAATACTAATAAGTGAACTTAGGTTCACCATGCATTTCTAGAACATATATACAGTATTATAATACAGAAAACAGGAAACAGAAATAACAACATTACTATATATACAGACATAAGTCTAATGTATGACTGACATAAAAAAAATACAATAAGTACTAGGAGTCATAGCTCCCAAAAGGTACTATAAAAACTGACATAGTCTGGCCGACAACAAAACTAAAACAGCAAAAGAGTCCACCTCCGAACTCAAAAGGACTGCGGAACCGAACCATCGTCGCGTCCATCTGTTAAAGCATCAACAGCAAGTACCAGCAGAAAACATACAGATATGGGTGAGATTCCCATTCATCAACACAACAAAACAGCAGTAGTAAAAACGGGACGACTCACCGGGTAACAGCGTACCCAACATGCTTACAAGGTTCTCAATATAAATCATGTTAAGCAGTTAACAACATAATAGCATGCTAAACATTTAACAGCATAATATAAGGCATCCTTAAACAATACAGCGATGTATAACAGTAAATGTAAACATCAATAGCCATAAACATCAATAGCCATGCAATGCAATGCAATGTATATGACTCAATGTCAATGTCACTGGGTACTACTCTGACCCCTACTCCATGGAGCTAACAAAACATTCGGAGAGAGTGAATGGGAGGACATGTTCCGGTTTCTGCCAGCCATGAGCAAGATGCTACAACATTCGTAACGTGCACGTATCTGGCTTTACGGTAACACTCTCGACCAAACATGAAAAGTACGGCATCTAGTAGAGGATATCAGTGTATTGCACGGATTCGCCACGACACAGAAGAATCACCAACTGGTCACATGTCAGCCCTTCCAACCCTGATACCTCCAAAAAGACCATTGAAGATCGTCACCGTAAGATTCGCACCCGCATCAAGGTGTAAGCTCAACTCCTAGGCTCAAGGCCTTACAACTATGCACATGAAATGCCAATGCTTACACAAAGCAAATGCGATAAAGCAATGTCTATCCATTGGATAGACCTCAAGGTTCACTAAGGTTCTCTTCCTTAGAAACTACACACATCTTTGTTTTATAAAACATTTATCCATCGGATAAAACAATTATCCATCGGATAAATATCTCGTGATTCCTTGGAATGATCCAGACTGCTTTCAGAATCGCCGACTGTCCCCACAAACCAACACAAGTCTTTTCAGCGTGTTTTGTCCTCACTCACACGCTTTCTAGGGAAAATTCCCAGAAGGTCACCCATTCCATAATTACTCTAAGTCAAGCACGCTTAACTATAAAGTTCTTATGTTCTAAGCTTCCCGAAAAGAAGATAAATCTTGTTGGTATGGGTAGTAACAATCAATTCTTATATGCCTTCCCTTAACTATACAGTCCCATACCTGCATAGCCTCAGGATTCCTTCCACTGTACAGTCCCATACCTGCACAGTCTCAGGATCTCTCTCATTCCAGTTTTCACAAGACGGAAACAATTGAACGATTAACCTGGATCCGAATCATCGGTCCGTCATCGAACTACTGTTTCGAAAATCAAAACGTTTCGTGTTTGTGTTTACGTCTTATGAATTATGTCTCAAGTCCTAAGCATTATGAATAAGGATTGAGAATCCTCTTACGTAAGTCTTTAAGCCTTTCTAAGATATTAATCCCTTGTTTTTCGATTACGGAAACAAGTGTTGATTTCACTTAAGTCTTATGAAGTCATTGATGTACTAAGTCATCAATGGTATAGTACATGGTCTTGTTCCACCACTTACCATACTTAATTAACCCTTGTCTTCAACTCTAAGTTAATTATTTAACTTAGGTTTTTCACGCGTAAAACTTTACGATTGAGTTAGAAAACTCCTTTTGTAAACCAAACAACTTTTACGATTCAAAACTCATTTGATTTGAAACAACATTTGAACTACTTACTTCACTTCTAACATTTTCTAAAACATGAAATTCGCTTAGCGGAGTTACATTCGCTTAGCGGAAATGAGGCAGTAATACCTCCTTTGGAACTCCTCTGGATCGCTCGGCGAAACATCCATCGCGTAGCGAAATTTATTGTATTCGCTTAGCGAATAAGTATTCGCTTAGCGCAAGTACAGATGGTTACACCTCTTTGGAAACACCTCTGGATCGCTCGGCGAAACAGAATTCGTGTAGCGAAATTTCACTTTATTCGCTTATAATTTCGCTTAGCGAAATGGAGGCGGTTATACCTCCTTTGGAGACTTCTCTGGATCGCTCAGCGAGACGTAATTCGCGTAGCGAAACTTGTTTGGTTAGCTTAGCGAATATGAATTCGCTTAGCGAAAGTGAGGCAGTGATGCCCAACTAAGACTTTCCCTGTTTTTCGCTTAGCGAAGGTAAATTCGCTTAGCGAAAAGCTGCCTTAAAACAAGACATCAACCTTATGGAACCATTTTGGTTCTCTTCATGAAAACACTTCTTTTCTCATTTTGAGTCACTTGATTAGCTAGATGAACTAAGGATAAGGTATAAAACATGTTTCACTTTGGTGAAAGCACTTTGAGATTTAATTCCATTTAAAGTCACTTAGGGTTTTTCTTTGAAAAACACAAGTTATTGAAAACACTTTCTTTACATCAAAACTTGACTTGTCCAAGAACTATTCATATCCTTCCTTTCCTCAAGGTCATGGCTAATAGCCAACTAGGAATCAATGTGAAGTTTTACTTCATCCAACAATCAAAGTATGGCTCACAATACTTACACAATCATGATAACCATAATACACATTACTACATCATAATCAAACATCCAAGTCCATCACACATTATGGTCTCATAATCAACAATAAAAGTCCATACTGGATCTAGTGATCAAAGTAGGTTTTCCAACATACATGAAAATGGTTTTTCATTCAATCATCTCATCATCAACATATGCTAAAGCACACTACAACATGCCAAAGCATAAACTCATCATGACATTCTTGTTCTTGAAGAGAACTTAACAAAACTTAATACATAAAAGTGAACCCAAACTAAAGGGTTTCACCCACACATAAACTTAAACAACCATCTTCACCACCATCATCTTGGTGTGATGAGGTTCTTCTCCCCATACCTGTTGAAGAGCAGATTCCCAGATCAAAGTCGGTTGATCGGTTTGTGAACCTCCTGATAGTTGTCACCAACTACAAACAACCAAAAAAATCAATCATTAAACACCAATCAAACCAAACTCAACAATTCTCACAAAGAGGGTTTCGGCCACCTTAAAGAGAATAAAGCTAGGAATTGATCTTGGTTTTCCATTTCATGGATTCAAAAGCATTAGGAAAGCTAAGGATGAAATCAAGTGTTAGAAATCAAAAATTGATGAAAACACTATTCATCATCATCAAGAAGGGTTCGGCCCTAATGTGCTTTTTGAGCTATGATGAGAGTTGAATCATAAGCTCTTGGGTTTAGGTAGAGAATGATGAGGTGAGTTCAAAGAACTTGGTCTTACCTCAAAAGGATTTTTCTACAATTTCCTATGGATTTTCAAAGTTTTGGATCTAAGAAATAATTTTCATGAAAATGGATCTTGATCTTGAAATAAAGAGATATTCAAGAAGCTCAGAGATCATAGAAGTGATCTTACCTTAAAATGAAGGAAGATTGCTCAAGGAATCAAGTGATTCTAACAAGGTTTCATGAATTTCTCATGAACAACAATGGAGGTTTTGCTCTATGGAAGGAGATGGGTGTTCTTGGCTCTTCAAGAGGGGCTGGGCTGCGTGAATGAGAGGGTGTGAGGGCTGAGTTCAGCCTTAAAACAAGTCACTTAAGGGCAAAAAGGTCATTTGCCAAAAGGGTAAAATGGTAAAAGTGCAAAAGACTAAGGTTAGGGGCATTTTGGTCATTTTGCGTCCAGATATTTCCGAACGTCATGACGACTCTGGCATACTCTCCCAAGTGTCCTGGGATGTTGTGATATCAAGATTATCTGTTGGCGAGTCTCGGTAAGTCCATATGTGGCTCCGTTCGTCACCCGATTGAGAATTCCGCCCGAACGAAGGTCAGGAAGTTATTTTTCTGAAATTTTTACGAAATTTAACCAAAACATAGATAATCGAATTCTAAGACTTACTGTCTCGTTCATGGGTCCATCTGAGGTCTTCTGAGCAGTAAAATCATACTGTCAGTGTAAAAACGCAGACCGGACTCCGTTTGAGTTTTTGACTCAAAACTTAATCGTAGCTTCCTACGATATCGTCGAGCATGACTATGGTCTCGGAATATTTTATTTCTATTCCTAAGACCTTGAATAAAATAAAGACATTAAAATACTGAAGAATTAGAAAGCGTGAAAATCGGGGCGTTACAGAAGTCACTTAAGGGCAAAATGGTCATTTGCCAAAAGGGTAAAATGGTAAAAGTGCAAAAGACTAAGGTTAGGGGCATTTTGGTCATTTCGCGTCTAGATTTTCCCGATCGTCATGACGACTCTGGCATACTCTCCCAAGTGTCCTGGGATGTTGTGATATCAAGATTATCTGTTGGCGAGTCTCGGTAAGTCCATATGTGGCTCCGTTCGTCACCTGATTGAGAATTCCGCCCGAACGAAGGTCAGGAAGTTATTTTTCTGAAAATTTTACGAAATTTAACCAAAACGTAGAGAATCAAATTCTAAGACTTACTGTCTCGTTCACGGGTCCATCTGAGGTCTTCTGAGCAGTAAAATCATACTGTCAGTGTAAAAACGCAGACCGGACTCCGTTTGAGTTTTTGACTCAAAACTTAATCGTAGCTTCCTACGATATCGTCGAGCATAACTATGGTCTCGGAATATTTTATTTCCATTCCTATGACCTCGAATAAGATAAAGACATTAAAATACTAAAGAATTAGAAAACGTGAAAATCGGGGCGTTACATTCCTACCCCTCTTAAAAGAATTTCGTCCTCGAAATTCCGTGACTTAAAACTAAACCCACTCGATCGCTGAAGATTAAGGAAAGAAATTTTCAACAAAGGAAATTTTTCTTGGTCTTGGTCTCAAAAGAAAGTAAGAACGTATACAAAAGAATTTTACCAATCTGGAATGAATATAGGAATATCCAGTATGTAAAAAGATTCTTCAGTAGGTTCGTGAGTGTAAAAATGCATAGCTAATACATGTTTACATTCATGACTCTAACAAAGTTCCTTCTTTCATAAGAACCTTCCAATAAACTTTGGAATCAAAAGATAAACAGTCTGGCAAAAATCAGACTGGATCACCTTCACCAAAAGTAAAAGTGGTTAGACTAAGTTTCATCAAGAAACTTCCAGTATCGAGAAGTTGTTTATGTTATAACTCAAGAAATAGTCATAACAAAACTTTCAGTGAAGTAATACGAAAATGTCCAGACCAATGGACACCATATTACCAATTCACTCAATTGTCTAATACACTGAGGAATATGTAGGAGTGTGAACACAAATGTTCCCTTGAGATCAGGCAGCACTAACACAGGTGAAGTAGTCAACCTTCTCTCTAATCCTTGCAAACTTTCCTCACAGGCTTCAGTCCATTCAAACGCTTTATCCTTCCTTTGAAATCACATGACCCAAAAACTTTACTTCGTCGAGCCAAATCTCACACTTGGACAACTTTGCATACAGCTGTTTCTCCTTCAGAACCTGAAGATTCACACTAAGATATTCAGCGTGTACTTCCTGGTTTCGCGAATAGATGAGTATGTCGTCTGTGAAACAACGACAAACTTATCTAGATATGAACGAAAGATCCTATTCATGTAATCCATGAATATAGAGGAGTATTCACCATACCAAACGGCATTACAAGGTACTCGTAGTGCCCATAGCGTGTTTGAAACGCTGTCTTTGGTATATCTTCTGTCTTCACACGAATCTGGTGATAACCCGATCGCAAATCAATCTCGGAGAAAACTGCCGCTCTCCTCAACTGATCCATCAAATCATTTATTCCCGGAAGATGATACTTGTTCTAAATGGTAACTTTGTTCAACTGGCGCTAATCCACACATAAGTGAGATGTTTCGTCTTTCTTTCTCACCAATTGCACAGGCGTTCCCTAAAACGACACACTGGGTCTAACGAACTGTTTTCCCAATAAGTCCACCAATTGTTCCTTCAAGGTTTCCAACTCAGCAGGTGCCATATGATAAGGTGCCATAGACGCTAGTCCTGTTCCTGGCACAAGTTCGATCACAACTCGATGTCTCGAACTGGCGGTACACCTGGTACGTCTTCAAGAAAGACTTCCGGAAACTCGTTAGTAACATGTATTCGTTGAGCTCCTCCTCTCAAAGAAACGTTTCCTTGGTTGGCAATCCAAATCCATAATTCTCACAACCAGGGAAAACTAAGGTTTTGTTTGCACCGTCTAATGGGATATGGTTACAAGATAACCAATTCATCCCTATGATCAAATCCATTTGCGAAAGAGGCAAACAGATCAAATCAATCAAAAACGTTCTATCCATTACAGAAAATAGAACTGTTCAAATAGACTTTCGCAGTTATAACAGGATTTGCAAGAAGTGCAAGAATTACCAAATCTAAGGGTAAGGAAAGATACAGATAAGGTTTTACCTTCCACGACGATCTGACCGTGAATCAAATCTTCCCTTTGACAAGTCTCAGCATCATCCCCAGTATAAACTCCACTCATTGCCTTAGGCTTTGCTGCTTGCACATCGTTGACAGAATGTCTAGCTTTTGATTGCACACAATCGCGTGAAGTATGTCCAGGCTTCCCACACTTGAAGCATATGATCCCCTTGATCAAGCATCCTCTGGTGACATGATTGTTCTTGCCACACTTCATGCACTTCTTTGGGGCGCTTCCAAATTGACTAATACTCCCACTGCTTCCCCCTACAGAACGTTGTTGTTGACCTTGCTGTTTCGAATACGGTTTCCATCGAGATCTATCATCACGACCATTGGTGCCTTTATGGAACCTAGTCGGTCCAGAGTGACGTTGCCTTCCTCCACGAGTCTTCATCAGATCTTCGATTACGAAGCATTCATCTACCAACACCGAAAACTCTTTGACCTCAAGAGGTAGCACCTCTCCTCGAATCTCGTCCGTTAAACCTTCTTCGAACTTTGTGCACTTCCACTCCTCATCGGGATGAAGATGGAAATACCTTGAAGACTTCAGCAGGGACTCAAAACGATCAGCATATTCTTTGACAGACATTCCTCCTTGACATAGCTGCAGGAACTCCATGTCTTTCAACTCGTCTGGAACTAGTCGGAAAACACTCGTTCTGAAAAACTCTGCGAGCGACAACTTACAAGAAAGCAAAAACATTACTACCCTGTCCAATATCATTCCCCTTCAGAAACAATAATGCAGAGAGTAACAAACAATCGTTGTCTTCTTCAAAGAAACACAACACAGAGAACAAACAATACAAAAGGATAGACCGAAGTCATCATCCTCCCCAACATTGTTTTCTCTAAGAAACAATAGCACAGAAAGACAATCAGAGAAAACACAACACAAACAAGACAGACCATAACCTACAAACCCCAAAAAGACTCGGCCAGCTCTGATACCAAATAATGCAACACCCTTTCCCGAGTGTCACATTCCTGAACGTTTATAAGGCCGAAAATATTTATTAATGCGGAAAAATACGATTTTTCTTTTTCTTTTCTTTTCATAAAGATGTAATGGGATTAGTTAAGGTAATAAATAATACTAATAAGTGAACTTAGGTTCACCATGCATTACTAGGACATACATACAGTATTATAATACAGAAAACAGAAATAACAACATTACTATATATAGACATAAGTCTAATGTATGACTGACATAAGAAATACAATAAGTACTAGGAGTCATAGCTCCCAAAAGGTACTACAAAAACTGACATAGTCTGGCCGACAACAAAACTAAAACAGCAAAAGAGTCCACCTCCGAACTCAAGGGGACTGCGAAACCGAACCATCGTCGCGTCCATCTGTTCAAGCATCAACAGCAAGTACCAGCAGAAAACATACAGATATGGGTGAGATTCCCGTTCATCAACACAACAAAACAGCAGTAGTAAAAACGGGATGACTCACCGGGTAACAACGTACCCAACATGCTTACAAAGCTTCTCAGTATAAATCATGTTAAGCAGTTAACAACATAATAGCATGCTAAACATTTAACAGCATAATATAAGGCATCCTTAAACAATACAGCGATGTATAATTGTAAATGTAAACATCAATAGCCATGCAATGTAATGCAATGTATATGACTCAATGTCAATGTCACTGGGTACTACTCTGACCCCTACTCCATGGAGCTAACAAAACATTCGGAGAGAGTGAATGGGAGGACATGTTCCGGTTTCTGCTAGCCATGAGCAAGATGCTACAACATTCGTAACGTGCACGTATCTGGCTTTACGGTAACACTCTCGACCAAACATGAAAAGTACGACATCTAGTAGAGGATATCAGTGTATTGCACGGATTCGCCACGACACAGAAGAATCACCAACTGGTCACATGTCAGCCCTTCCAACCCTGATACCTCCAAAAAGACCATTGAAGATCGTCACCGTAAGATTCGCACCCGCATCAAGGTGTAAGCTCAACTCCTAGGCTCAAGGCCTTACAACTATGCACATGAAATGCCAATGCTTACACAAAGCAGATGCGATAAAGCAATGTCTATCCATTGGATAGACCCCAAGGTTCACTAAGGTTCTCTTCCTTAGAAACTACACACATCTTTGTTTTATAAAACATTTATCCATCGGATAAAACAATTATCCATCGGATAAATATCTCGTGATTCCTTTGGAATGATCCAGACTGCTTTCAGAATCGCCGACTGTCCCCACAAACCAACACAAGTCTTTTCAGCGTGTTTTGTCCTCACTCACACGCTTTCTAGGAAACTTCCCAGAAGGTCACCCATCCCATAATTACTCTAAGTCAAGCATGCTTAACTATAAAGTTCTTATGTTCTGAGTTCCCGAAAAGAAGATAAATCTTGTTGATATGGGTAGTACCAATCAATTCTTATATGCCTTCCCTTAACTATACAGTCCCATACCTGCATAGCCTCAGGATTCCTTCCACTGTACAGTCCCATACCTGCACAGCCTCAGGATCTCTCTCATTCCAGTTATCACAAGACAGAAATAATTGAACGATTAACCTGGATCCGAATCATCGGTCCGTCATCAAAATACTGTTTCGAAAACCAAAACGTTTCGTGTTTGTGTTTACGTCTTATGAATTATGTCTCAAGTCCTAAGCATTATGAATAAGGATTGAGAATCCTCTTAGATAAGTCTTTAAGCCTTTCTAAGATATTAATCCCTTGTCTTTCAATTAAGGAAACAAGTGTTGATTTCACTTAAGTCTTATGAACTCATTGATGTACTAAGTCATCAATGGTATAGTACATGGTCTTGTTCCACCACATACCATACTTAATTAACCCTTGTCTTCAACTCTAAGTTAATTATTTAACTTAGGTTTTTCACGCGTAAAACTTTATGATTGAGTTAGAAAACTCCTTTTGTAAACCAAACAACTTTTACGATTGAAAACTCATTTGATTTGAAACAACATTTGAACTACTTACTTCACTTCTAGCATTTTCTAAAACATGAAATTCGCTTAGCGAGAGTACATTCGCTTAGCTAAATTAAGGTAGTGATTCCCTTCTCGCGGGGCGAACAGAAGTTTCGCGTCGCGAGGCTGAGAGTTATATTTGCTCCTTATACAAATCCTCTGTATCGCGAGGCGAATATTGTCTCGCGTCGCGAGGCAGAGAACTGTATTTCAAACCGACCTTCTGCATCGCGAGGCAATAATTGTCTCGCGTCGCGAGGCAGAGCTGCAATTCTTCACTGCTTAGGCGGTTCGCGGGGCGAGAACTACTTCGCTACGCGAGGCAGAGAAGCTGCATCTTTGCTGCTCGGCTAGTCCACTGTCTCGCGAGGCGAGGCAATGTTAGCCTGGCGAATGCCTTATCTTCCCTCTGTCTCGCGAGGCGAGACGGGGTTCGCTGGGCGAGTGCCCTGTTTTCACTTTTCCTTAACTTCTTCATTAATTCTCTTTTGAAACACTTAGTTTGATTAACAAACCTATGGCTAAAGAAAAGACATTTTCCACTTTGGTGACACACTTAAAAGGTTAAAACTTCATTTGATTTTTGGATCAAAATCACTTTTGTTTCTCTTTGAAAACATAGGTTATGAAATCATGTTCTTCTTACTTCAAAACCTTGCTAGATCAAGAACAACACATGTTCTTATATTTCTTCTTACTAAGGCCACAAGCCTACTCCAATGAAAAATGGAGACTTTGCTTCACCAACAAAGCAAATATAGCTCAAAATTTTACACCAATTATGATAAACCACTATACACATTACTACATCATAATCAAACATCCAAGTCCATCACACATCATAGTCTCATGACCAAGCATAAAAGTCCATACTTGATCTAGTGATCAAAGTAGGTTTTCCAACATACATGAAAATGATTTTTATTCAATCATATCATCATCAACATATGCTAAAGCACACCACAACATACCAAAGCATAAACTCATCATGACATTCTTGTTCTCCATGAGAACTTAACAAAACTTAACACATAAAAGTGAACCCAAACTAAAGGGTTTCACCCACACATAATTTAAAACAACCATCTTCACCACCACCATCTTGGTGTGATGAGGTTCACCCCCCCATACCTGTTGAAGAGCAGATTCCCGGATCAAAGTCGGTTGATCGGTTTGTGAACCTTCTGATAATTGACACCAACTACAAACAACCAAACGATCAAACATTAAACAACAATCAAACCAAACTCAACAATTCTCACAAAGAGGGTTTCGGCCACCCTAAAGAGAATAAAGCTAGGAATTGATCTTGGTTTTCCATTTCATGGATTCAAAGGCATTAGGAAAGCTAAGAATGAAATCAAGTGTTAGAAATCAAAAATTGATGAAAACACTATTCATCATCATCAAGAAGGGTTCGGCCCTAATGTGCTTTTTGAGCTATGATGAGAGTTGAATCATAAGTTCTTGGGTTTAGGTAGAGAATGATGATGTGAGTTCAAAGAAATTGGTCTCACATCAAAATGATTTTTCTACAATTTCCTATGGATTTTCAAAGTTTTGGATCTAAGAAATGATTTTCATGAAAATGGATCTTGATCTTGAAATAAAGAGATATTCAAGAAGCTAAGAGATCATAGAAGTGATCTTACCTTAAAATGAAGGAAGATTGCTCAAGGAATCAAGTGATTCTAACAAGAAATCAAGGAGCTTCAAGAGTAACAATGGTGTTTCTTCAAGAGCAACTATGGTGTTCTTCTATTTTTGAGAGGGCTGTGCGAAAATGAGAGTGTGAGGGGCTGAGTTCAGCCTTAAAACAAGTCACTTAAGGGCAAAATGGTCATTTGCCAAAAGGGTAAAATGGTAAAAGTGCAAAAGACTAAGGTTAGGGGCATTTTGGTCATTTCGCGTCTAGATTTTCCCGATCGTCATGACGACTCTGGCATACTCTCCCAAGTGTCCTGGGATGTTGTGATATCAAGATTATCTGTTGGCGAGTCTCGGTAAGTCCATATGTGGCTCCGTTCGTCACCCG
This sequence comes from Ammopiptanthus mongolicus, assembly GCA_039655645.1. Taxonomy (NCBI): domain Eukaryota; kingdom Viridiplantae; phylum Streptophyta; class Magnoliopsida; order Fabales; family Fabaceae; genus Ammopiptanthus; species Ammopiptanthus mongolicus. Next base: position 27,986,942 of record CM077350.1, read on the forward strand.
ATTGAGAATTCCGCCCGAACGAAGGTCAGGAAGTTATTTTTCTGAAATTTTTACGAAATTTAACCAAAACGTAGAGAATCAAATTCTAAGACTTACTGTCTCGTTCACGGGTCCATCTGAGGTTTTCTGAGCAGTAAAATCATACTGTCAGTGTAAAAACGCAGACCGGACTCCGTTTGAGTTTTTGACTCAAAACTTAATCGTAACTTCCTATGATATCGTCGAGCATGACTATGGTCTCGGAATATTTTATTTCCATTCCTAAGACCTCGAATAAAATAAAGACATTAAAATACTGAAGAATTAGAAAACGTGAAAATCGGGGCGTTACAGCTACTGACTTCCAAAAAGGACAACAACATGTATCCTTGGGCTCCATCTCTCAAAGAATCTCTCGCTTGATTGGCAAAGATAAAACTATAAATCTCACTCTTTAGGAAAATTAGGGTTTGACTAGAATAATCCAAAAGGACGTGGTTAGAGGACAACCAATCCATCCCTGGGAAAACATCTATTTGTGATGATTGCAAACAGATCAAGTTGACTACAAACTTTCAACCCTCAATAAGAATAGGGCAATTCAAATAGGCCTCAGCCGTAACAACAAGTTTGGCATTAGGTCTGGAAATAATCAGATCAAAAGGTAAGGAAGATATAGGTAATCCCAACAGTTTAACACAACTATATGGAATAAAAGAATGTGTTGCGCCTGAATCAAATAGTCCAGTTAAAGTTTTACCTCCAATGGCACCTTCCCCTTTGATGAGATCCTCGTTCCGAGAGTCTTCAGCACCAATTACAGAGAAGACACGTCCTTTTGCCTTGGGCCTCGCAGCTCGGACCAAATTGATAGAAGGTTCTTCTTTTGGTTGCCTCCACTCCCTAGTCATATGCCCCCACTTTCCATAGTTGAAGCAGATAGGTCCTTGTTGGAACCAAAGTTGTTGTGGTCCATTAATCCCTTAAGTTTTGATGTTAACAAAGGACTAATTTCAGAAGAACAAAGATTTCTAATGGCCTAACGCTTTATCTTGAGTGTGCGGGATAAAATTTATGTAAGTCCAGAGACTGTCGAAGTCCAAAGACTTTCACCCATCCAAACTCGAACCGGGAATAACTTTCTATCAGACCAGACGATAATAAGTTGTATCTATAAGGTCTTGAGTCCAAAAACTCTTCCTGTTATTATGTAATCGCTATAGTCCAACGATGCTTTATTTGTTTAGCGCGAATTCATATGTAAAGCTTTTAATTTATTATTCTATGTAAAAAGCTTATATTCTTTGGACAAATATTCCCTGTAACACTCGTTCAAACAAAAGCAAATTCCAGTTGACCTTCTCCTTTGAGAAAGACAAAAGGCAACTTTCGAGTACAAAGAGGATATGTCAGTCTCATTTCTAGTTATCAAGCCTGATAGTCTACTTTGTTGATCAAAAGCTTCAAGGAATTTATCAGACTCAATGGACTAACGCATTTAATGCTCAATAAGAACAGATCCTTTTCCATCCGTTGAAGAATAAAGATGATCAAATCAAGTCTGCTATAAATACCTCTGATCTTGAAGATGCTAAAAAGAACAAGTGAATGATAAGTGAAGTGTTGCACAACTGATTCAAAGATTTGAAAAATAGTCAAGCACACAGAGCAATCAAGAGATATACTTAAAGCTTGAAAAGCTAACTCTATTCTTTATTTTTATATCACTCTCTGCGTAGAGTTTTATTCAAGAGTTTTAAGCTTTAGGTTCAAACTCTCACACTCAGTGAGTTAGTAGAACAAAAATCTTTTCAAAACCTAGTTGGTTAAGCCTGAAGAGGCTTGTGTAGAAAGAATACTTAGTATGCCTGAAGAGGTGTAGAATACTTACCTGAAGAGGTTTAGAATACTTGCTTGAAGAGGTGTTGAATACTTGTAACAAAGGGTTTTTGTTATAGTGGATAAAGATCTCAAGTGGAGAGGACTGGACGTAGCTCTCTGGTGAAGAGTGAACTAGGATAACATCTTCGTCCGTTATCGTTTTAACAGTCCAACCTTTGCGAAAACTTATATCTGTTTGCAAAAAGTTTTAAAAACTTAAGAAACACAATTCAACCCCCCTTCTTGTGTTTCAAACAGGTTCCTTCAATTGGTATTAGAGCTCAGCCTCTGGGTTGACCACTTAGCTATGTAGAGGAAAAGATCCTACAGCAGATATGGCAGGACAAGGTATGCCAAGTGGGAGTCAACCTATTATGGAAGGTACTTCCATGACCAGACCTCCATTCTTCAACAGAACCCATTACTTGTACTGGAAGGAGAGATTCAAAGGCTTCATCTTAAGTACAAACTCAGCTCTCTGGGCCAGAATCACGAATGGTCCAAATGTGTGTCTCAACTCTGATGGGACAGACAAAGTAGAAGACGCCTGGACTGATGCTGAAAGAGCAAGAATGGAACAAAATCATAAAGCCAGATATGCTTTAATGTGTGCTCTCAGTTTTGATGAATTTCAGAAGATTCACGCATGTGAATCAGCAAAGGAAATCTAGGATACTTTGTCAAATCTCCATGAGGGTACCACCAAGGTAAAAGATTCAAAAATCATCATGTTGGTTGGCTAGTATGAATTGTTCACCATGGCCGAAGGAGAGTGCATCCTGGACATGATGAGTCGCTTTCAGATGATTCTCAACAATCTAAAGTCCCTTGGGAAAGTCTACATTACCAAGGAAAATGTCACTAAAATTCTTAGGAGCCTGCCTAAGAAGTGGAGACCTCTAGTTACTGCAATCATCCAGGCCAAAGATCTCTCTAATTTGACTTTGGATGATTGGCTTGGGACTCTTCAAGTTCATGAGCAAGAGCTTGATCTTGACAATCCTGGAAAGAAAAATAAAGGGATTGCCTTGAAAGCTCAGAAGTCCAACAACTCAAAAGCTCTAAAAGTTGATGAGTCCAGTGATGATGCTGATCAATCTGATAATGAAGCATCAAACGATGACGAGCTATCCTTCATCTCCAAAAAGATTCAAAACATGTGGAGAAAGAAAAATGGGATGAAAAGAAGGCCATTTCAAAAGAAAAAACTTCAAAGATCATGCTGAGCCCAAGGACAAAAGTCAGCTGATCTGCTTCGAGTGCAACAAGCCAGGTCACTTCAAAGCTGACTGTCCCATTCTAAAAGACAAGAAGAAATTTTTCAAAAAGAAGAAAAAGAACTTCATGGAAACATGGGAGGATCTCAACTCTTCTGAAGAAGAAGAAGAAGAAGAAGAAGAAGAAACAAATGAGGAGGCTAATCTCTGTCTTTGGTCCAACGTCCAAAACGAAGACTCTTCGGATGATGAACAACTTGTTGTTCCCGAAGAAAGAACTCAGGAAGCCATCTTTGAAAGAGGATGGAATGTTCCACCCGTCTTCAAAGGAACGGACTATCCTTATTGGAAATCAGTCTTCCAAATATACGTCCAAGCTCAAAAGTATGAGTTGTGGAATATATTCACCAATGGAGATCATCGTCCAACAATTACTCTTAAGGACGGATCAACAACGTCCAAACTTGAAGCTGACTGGACGAATGAGGATATCAGACGGTATTTGCCAAATGCTCATACCAACTGGTGTTTCATCAACGCTCTTGATCGGTCACGATGGAAGATGGTCTTGCAATTCCAAACTGCTAAGTAGAAGCTGGACACATTACAACAAATGTTCAGTCCAAGAAGTCTGTCTCAAACTTTTGTCTAATGGCAAAAACTTCATCAGACGCTGAATCAAACGAAGATGAGGTATCTGTTTCTGATTCTCTTCAAGAAGCATATGATGAACTGCTTAATGATTCCTCTTTATTACGTCATCAATATATTATGCTTATAAGAAAATTTTCAAAAGTAAATAAAGAATTGGAAGATACCAACATGCAAAATAAGCAGCTCATTGATGAAAATAATAAGCTAAAAGCTGAGAATGTCAGTCTAACTGACAAGCTCACCTCTGGGTCTAGTGAACCTCACGAGGTAACCAGACTAAAACAAGAGGTATTTGACCTAACCAAAAGTGTATCAAAGCTTGTTGGAGGTTCAGAGAAGCTAAACTTGATATTGAGGTATTCAGGATCACCTCACATAAGTCTGGCCTAGGCTATGACTCTGAGAAACAAGAAGCTTCTCAGAAAGTATCAAGGACCAATCAATATCATAAGACTTTTCAATTTCATAGAAAGCAAAAAGAAAGCAAACAACATGCATCCAATACTTATTGCAATTTATGTAGAAAGAGTGGTCATGTCTTTTCGAAATGCATACACAAAAAGAAAAATAATATGCATGGATGAAGACCACATACTAACCAAAAAGGACCCAAGTCTATCTAGGTACCTAAGAACATGATAATCCCTGTTGCAGATCTGCTTAGCAATACAAAGAAGACCCCAGTCCTGGTACTTGGACAGTGGATGCTCACATCACATGACGGGAGAAAAGACTATGTTCCAAGAACTACGTGAAAAGACTGGTGGATGGGTCACCTTTGGAGGCAACCAGAAAGGAAAGATAGTTGGAATTGGTAAGATTGGTAAGCATCCTTTTCCCTCTATTGATAATGTTCTTCTGGTTGAAGGGTTAAAACACAGCTTGCTTAGCATAAGTCAATTATGTGACAGTGGGTCTGATGTTTCCTTCAATAAAGGTGAATCTATGGTCAAGAACCCTGATGGGTCCATCTTATTCACTGCCAAGAGGCAAAATAATCTTTAGAAGATTAACTTGGGGGAACTCTCAAATCAAAGTGTGTCATCCCTAGTGTCTGTTCAAGATGAGCGATGGATCTGGCACAAAAGACTTGGTCATGCAAGTTTGAGATTAATCTCAAGACTAAACAAGCATAACCTCGTAAGAGGTCTACCAAAGATCGTGCATAGATCAGTCGCTCTCTGTGATGCTTGTCAAAAAGGAAAACAAATTAAGAACTCTTTCGAGTTCAAGAACATTGTTAGTACTTCAAGACCACTAGACCTATTGCATATTGATCTGTTTGGTCCAACAAGGACTGCTTCTGTCAGTGGTAAGAAATATGGGCTTGTCATAGTAGACGACTATACTAGATGGTCATGGGTTAAGTTCCTTGCTCACAAGGATGAGTCTATCAAGGTCTTTACTATATTCTGTAAGCGCGTCCAGAATGAAAAAGGCATATGTATAAGCTCAATCAGAAGTGACCATGGAGGCGAATTTGAAAATGAGCTTTTCCAAAGGTTTTGTGATGAAAGCGGTATTCATCAGAATTTCTTTGCCCCTTGAACCCCACAACAGAATGGTGTTGTTGAGAGAAGAACCGATCTCTTCAAGAGATGGCCAGGGCAATGCTCAGTGATAATTCTGTTCCTAAACACTTCTGGGCTGAAGCTGTAAATACTGCCTGCTACATGCAAAACAGAATATACATAAGACCAATCTTGAATAAGACTCCTTATGAATTGTGGAAAGGACGCAAACCCAACATTTCTTATTTCCACCCCTTCGGATGTCAATTTTTATTTTAAATACTAAGGAGCAACTTGGTAAGTTTGATGCCAAAGTAGATAATGAAATGTTGTTAGGGTACTCCGAAACGTCCAATGCTTTTAGAGTCTATAACTCTAGAACATTGGTTGTTGAAGAATCCATCCATGTTAAGTTTGATGACAAACAGCCTGATAAGAGATTATCATAGCTAGATGATTCCTTTGTAGATATGAATCTGAATGATACAGAAGATCATCTAACACTTAACAAAGACGAAGTATCAGACGCAACTAAGGACGCATCATCGTCTCAGCAAGTGGTTAACACTCCGCGTTTGTGGCAATTCAGGACTTATCATCCTGAGGATCAAATCATTGGAAAACCAAATGATAGAGTCCGGACAAGGTCAACCTTCAGAGAGCAAGCTGATTCAGCCTTCATCTCTGAAATGGAACCAAAGTCACTGGATGAAGCCTTAATGGATGAATGTTGGATCCTCGCTATGCAAGAGGAACTCAACCAATTTCGACGTAGTCTGTCATTGGAACCAAGTGGATCTATCGCAACAAGCTGGATGAAGATGGCAAAGTTGTAAGAAATAAAACAGGGTTAGTTGCTCAAGGCTACTCTCAAGAGGAAGGTATCGACTATACTGAAACTTTTGCTCTAGTAGCTTGACTAGAAGCCATATGCATATTACTTTCATATGCTGCACATCACAACATAATGCTTTATCAAATGGATGTAAAAAGTGCTTTCTTAAATGGTTTTATTTACGAAGAAGTTTATGTTGTTCAACCACCTGGTTTTGAAGATCAAAACCATCCTGAGCATGTATATAAGCTTAAGAAAGCTTTATATGGAATCAAACAAGCTCCTAGAGCTTGGTATGAGAGACTCAGCACTTTCCTAATGGAGAATAGTTTCTCAAGAGGAAAAGTGGGTACAACTCTTTTTAGAAAGTCAAGCAAAAATAATTTTATTGTTGCACAAATTTACGTTGATGATATAATATTTGGTGCAACTGATGAATCTCTTTGTCAAGAGTTTTCTGAACTAATGCAGGAAGAATTTGAAATGAGTATAATGGGAGAAATAAAATTCTTCCTCGGACTTCAAGTAAAGCAAACACCGGACGGAGTGTACATTCATCAGACGAAGTACACAAAGGAGCTTCTGAAACGCTTCAAGTTGGATGATTGCAAACCAATGAATACACTAATGCATCCAACGTCCGTACGAAACAAGGATGACAATGATAAAAAGGTAGACCAAAAGGTATATAGAGGTATGATTGACTCTCTCTTATATCTAACTGCATCCAGACCAGATATCATGTTTAGTGTTTGATTATGTGCTCAATTTCAGTCTGATCCAAAAGAGTCTCATCTCTCAATAGTTAAGAGAATCTTTAGATATCTCAAATGTTCTACTAATCTGGGTCTTTTGTATAAGAAATTTGATCAATACAGATTAGTTGGATTCTGTGATGCTGACTATGCTGGAGACAGAATAGAAAGAAAAAGTACCAGTGGAGGCTGTTACTTCATTGGAGCTAATCTAGTCTCATGGTCAAGCAAAAGGCAAAGCACAATTGGTCTATCAACTGCTGAAGCTGAATACATTGCTGCTGGAAGTTGTTGTTCACAACTGCTTTGGATTAAACATCAGTTGGAAGACTACAACGTGTTTGTAAGTAAGATTCCAATAATGTGCGATAACATTGCTGCTATCAATTTGTCTAAAAATCCCATATAGCATTCTAGAGCAAAGCATATAGAAATCAAGCATCATTTCATTAGAGATTATGTGCAAAAAGGAATAATTGATATTCAATTTGTTGATACTGACCATCAATGGGTAGATATCTTCACCAAACCTTTAGCTGAAGATAGGTTCACATACATAAGGAAATATCTGAACATGCATTTTATTGATTAATTGTGAGTCCAATGCATGTGTCCAATAATTGCCTTAGTCCAATACATGTGAGTCCAATATTCGCTTACTCGTCCAATGCCTTAATTGAACTAAATCTTTGTCGAATGAAAAATTAATTCTCATTCCTTTAACTGAGTCAATTTAGTTTTCAATAAATTACAAAACTACTTTTTACGGTTTCAAGGTCTGGAACATGTGTCAGTCATTTAATGCATGTCGTTTCACCACCTTCTCTCTTCTTTGAAAATTCGAACGGTTTTCTCTTCTCCTTTTCTTTTTCTATAAAACCTAAAACTTGTTAAAGATTGAATCTTTACAATCTCTATCTCTCTGAAAAACCTTTATTGCAAATATTCCTTTTTTCAAAAACCCCTTCTCTGAAACAATGACAACTTCATCCTCCACCGCTGCTGCTAAGGGTAAAGGAAAGAACTTTAATGCTCAGACTGCTGATGTTCTAGTGGAATTCAAGTTCAACCTATAGTTTCTTGCTGATAATGGGATAGATGTATTCCCAAATATTCACGCTGCTGTCATCTACCCTGTTCTGGTTAGGGAGTTCTGGACAAACCCTACCATTTCTACAAGGGAAATCAGAAACAAGGTGATTGACATTGAGGTTGTTGTTTCTGAAGCAACTATTTCCAACGCCATTGGGTGTGCTCAATCGGGAATAACTTGTGAGGACAAATGGGAAGAAGAACTAGAAGGTTCTGATGCCATTAAAGAATGTCTCTTGAAGAACTTGTCAGAAAAACTAATAGCCTTAAGAATGACTGATAAAGCTAGGGTTCTTCATCATATTTTGAACAAATCTATTATTCACAAAGCTGGGTCGAAGGATAATGTTTCTAAGGCACATCAGTTCTGCGTAGTTCATCTGATTTTGGAGAGGCAGATAAATCTTCCACACTTTCTATTTGCCTTCTTCAAATATGCCATTGAAGGCTCTGCAAAGAACACCTCCATCATCTATGCTGCTCTTCTCTCAAGAATCTTTGAGAAATTTATGGTTTATGAGGACCTCATTAATCTGAATCCAGAACAAAGAATCAAATATTACGATTTTCATGGAATTGAACGTGTGTATCAACCTGAGTTCAGCAAACAAAGTTTGGTGATGATGCAACTGGACTGTCAGAAGAAGTCCAAGCAAGAGGGAAAGCTGAAAGGAGCTCAGACGCAAGATTATGATGAAGCGTCTGATCAACAGGTCTCAGCTGGACGCTCAGCAGATCCTGCTAGTTCAAAAGCTAAGACTTCTTCTGCTCGTCCTAAGCCTACCGTCCAATCCTCAAGAAAAAGGAAGCTGGTTCTAGCTTCTATTGATGAGGAAGATGACGACGATCGGCCTATCTCCAAGGTAATCAAAGGTCCAAGGAGGGAGTCTGCTTCTGAAGCTTCTCAACCTAAGCCTGGTACAACAAGGGCAAGGACCACCAGATCCAAATCCAAAGGTAATACTGAACCTCAGTCTAGTTCAGTTATTACTCCTGCTGTTGAGCAACCTCTTGAGATCGAGGACCTAACCCTGGACTCTCAACCGTCCATACCCTTCTCACCCTCCACCTTACCCCACACACAAACCCTTCCCTCACCATCTGAACCCTAAGACTGGTTCACACCATGGGGAGATCACCCCTTTCAACCCTATAGTGCACCTTACCCCAAAATGATCTACCCGAAAAGAAAACAGAGACGTATACCCAGAATTACCTTTAGAAATGAAAGCTCCAACTGGGCTGACGTTCAAAGAGGGTTCCCTGCTCTCTTCCACAAACACTCACCTCCTTCTACCTCTCAACATCCCAAAAGCCCTACTCCTCGACTAGAATACCAATACGAAACACCCTCTCCTCCACCTCAAAACCCATCTGGTCCACCCCTTGAACGTGGCTACTAACCCATTCCTTATACTCCCACTGGTCCTCTGGCAACTCAGTTGTACAATGCTCTTGGACCCTTGGTTGTTTGCCTTGAGAAGAAGAAGTTTCCTCCAAAGAAAATTTACCCAAATCTTATCAAGGACAAGGCTTTTCAGTGGTGCCACTACAATGTCAAAAGGCACGTAGGCATTCTGAATGAAGAGAAGGAAGGTTCCAAAACCACTGAGGAAAGAAGATCAAGGACGTATGGTCTGACCAACATCTTCGTTGATCAAGACGTCAAGTTCATTCCAAGCAATCCCTCAACCTGGAAAGAATACTCTGATGTCAGAGACTTTCTTCCTTACTACGCTGTCAGAAAAGAGTGCGACATGTCAAAAGAAGCCAAGATCCATCACAACTTGCCAATAAAGTTTTAGTCTAGAAGCTCTGAAACAAGAATAGGCGTTGTTCCTCCTCGAGCTTGTCCAAGAACTCCTATTCTGGACCCAAATAAAAATAAAGATGGATGCAAAAGGCTTGAGACTTGGACGTTGCCTTACAAAAATGCCTTTGATCTTCTCTTCTGGAAAAGTCCCAGAGATGATTCAGTAAAGCTAGCCCACATCTAGCAGAAGGATCCTATCAAGAGGTTTGACCCAGACGCTCGGATCTACTGGGAAAACTTCATATGGAGATGCTCTCAAGAAGCGTCCTCCTCTGGTCTTTCTATTGATGAAAAACAGAGTATTCGTGTATTTCCCAAACAATACAGAATCTTTGATGCTGACTTCCTCATAATGGAGGACATCTTTGGTATACCGATGTATCCAAGAGACATGCTTCCAGCACTTAAACCCAGTTGGAGAGAAAATAGATATGATGATGCGGAGATCATCCTTGAAGTGCTTACACCTCCACCCAAACCTGTCATTCAAGATGATCCTAACTCTGCTGCACCCCTTCCTGCACCACCACCGAATGTTTACGAAGAAACTGGGGATACAGAGATAGTCTATAAGGACCCTTGCTCTGAAGAGAATGCAGAGGAAGTAGAACAAGTTGCAGACTCAGTACTCTCTAGGTCTCAACCTATTCCCCTTTCAGTGGTCCACGTTGCTGATCCATCTCCCTCTCAGGCTCTCAGTTTAGTTCCTGATCAGAGAAATGCTGAAGCAACCAACGCCACAGCTGAAAGTTCTGTCTCTTCTGTTCCTCCGGAGTTTTAGGAGTTTGTCACAGGTCTATAGAAGATAACAATGCTGTTCTGCTTCAACAAATTGCGACCATGTTTCAGAACTTTCTCCCCAAACAACCTCCTCCTCCTCCTCCTTCTTAAAATATTTTCTGTTGTTTAGTTTTCTTTTCTTTCAAAGACTGACTATGATGTGGTTCTCTCTCCTTTGTCTGATGACAAAAAGGGGGAGAAAAAGGGTTTGATTGAAATAGATATATGCTTGGTATATACATGCTTCATATGCATAGTATGTTTTGTTCCATAATATGTCTTGGTATATATATGCTTGCTTGCTTGATTGCCTGCTCTGTCTTACATGCTTTATATGATTAGAATATTTGTCTTAGGGGGAGCTTTTCAGCTCCTTAGAAAACTTTGTTCGATCAAATGTTTTGTCATCATCAAAAAGGGGGAGATTGTTGGAACCAAAGTGGTTATAGTCCACTAATCCCTTAAGTTTTGATGTTAACAAAGGACTAATTTCAGAAGAACAAAGATTTATTATGGACTAACGCTTTATCTTGAGTGTGCAGGATAAAATTTATATAAGTCCAGAGACTATCTAAGTCCAAAGACTTTCACCCGTCCAAACTCTAACCAGGAATAACTCTCTATCAGACCAGACAATAATAAGCTGTATCTATAAGGTCTTGAGTTCAAAAACTCTTCCCGTTATTATGTAATCGCTATAGTCCAACGATGCTTTATTTGTCTAGCGCAAATTCATATGTAAAGCTTTTAATTTATTATTCTATGTAAAAAGCTTAAATCCTTTGGCAAATATTCCCTGTAACACTCGTTCAAACAAAAGCAAAAGCCAAACTGTCCCTGACACAAAAAGAAGTTGACCTTCTCCTTTGAAAAAGACAAAAGGCAACTTTTGAGCACAAAGGATATGTCAGTCCCATTTCTAGCTATCAAGCCTGATAGTCTACTTTGCTGATCAGAAGCTTCAAGGAAGTTATCAGACTCAACGGACTAACGCATTTAATGCTCAATCAGAAAGGATCCTTTTCCATCCGTTGAAGACTAAAGATGATTAAATCAAGTCTGCTATAAATACCTCTGATCTTGAAGATGCTAAAAAGAACGAGTGAATAATAATCGAAGTGCTGCACAACTGATTCAAAGATTTGAAAAATAGTCAAGCACACAAAGCAATCAAGAGATATACTCAAAGCTTGAAAAGCTAACTCTGATCTTTATTTTCATATCACTCTCTGCATAGAGTTTTATTCAAGAGTTTTAAGCTTTAGGTTCAAACTCTCATACTCAGTGAGTTAGTAGAACAAAAATCTTTTCAAAACCTAGTTGGTTAAGCCTGAAGAGGCTTGTGTAGAAAGAATACTTAGTGTGCCTGAAAAGTTGTTGAATACTTACCTGAAAAGGTTTAGAATACTTGCCTGAAGAGGTGTTGAATACATTTAACAAAGGGTTTTTGTTATAGTGGATAAAGCTCTCAAGTAGAGAGGACTGGACATAGCTCTTTGGTGAAGAGTGAACCAGGATAACATCTTCGTGTTCCTTTCTCTCCCTTATCTTTGCTTTAGATTATTTTCTATCTAACTCCTTGGGATTAAATTGGGTTCTTATTGCGTCCGTTATCGTTTTAACCGTCCAACCTTTGAGAAAACATATATCTGCTTGCGAAAAGTTTTAAAATTTTAAGAAACACAATTCAGCCCCGCTTCTCGTGTTCCAAACAGGTTCCTTCAGTCCTTTCATTGGGCAATCCCTAGCATAGTGGTCCCCTCCGCACTTGAAACATTTGACAGCAGCTACTCCAGGAATCGCGCGGCCTCTGCCATTGTTCCCTTGAGATCGCTGGTATTGTTGCCCTCTAGATGGCTTTGAGTAAGGTTTCTTGTGATGAAAACTGCTGCTACCTCCCTTCTTGAACGTTGACGATCCAAAGCTCCCTTGATTCTTGCTCCTGAGACGACCCCACTTGCGTAGGATAATCCTATTAGTCCCAAGCTTATAATATTAATTATGCCTAACCGTATTATAGTAATAGTGTGGTATTCGAACAACGTAGCGGAAACAAAAACGATAAACAACAACGGCAAGGTATAGAAAAAGAAATCATCAGAGCAAAGCGCAAGCATAAACAGAAACGATAAACAACAACACATACGGTAAAGCATAGGAAAAGAAATCATCAGAGCAAAGCATAAGCATAAAAACTGTATATACATAAACCAGGCAGATGCAACCCCATCAGTAGGGAACTGTACATAGGATATACATACAAACGACTGTACCATAAAAGACTGCAAAGATAACAAAAAAAAAAAATTCCAAACTCAAAAGAAAACCCTCACAACTCGCCAGTACTACCCGTCCCCCACTCAAAATATGTATAAAACGCTCAGCTCACAGCCTGGACGCACTGGCAGGCTTCCACAATCACTGATGAGGATGCCTGAAATTACCCTGGCCCTCGCCATGAGTACGCCTATACGTCACTAGAGGCTCATACTTAGACGACGAGCTCGACACCATAACCCTACGCCTATGGTAGGTCCTCAGGTACTGCTATGTTCTCTGTCGCTGTCCTCGGAAAATGAAGCCTCTCCTGCTAGACGCGTGAGTTGTCGCTGGCTTAGCCCAGGTGTAGTCCCACTCATGGCGCCTCGGCGGCTGCCACATGCGGGTAAAGGGTTGAAACTGGACAACTCCGAAGGGTCCCAGAAGAACCTCTCTGTGTGATGCCCCTCCTCGAAAAAGAATGTTGACTGGTTCTTTATAGACTATCAGGAAGGTAGAAGGTCCACACGCAACCCTCTCTCATCATGGTAGATAATCTCTATCAGCCCCAGTACCAGCATCCCCGTTTCCGACGTGATAAAAGGGTCAGCCCTAGAGTCCATCGCCTCCTACAGCTGGCTCCTCGTCTTCACGCGAACCAAGAGCCAAAAAGAACAAACACATGGAAACAGTAGGGAGATAAGAATACAGTGTATAACAAATCAGAATGACAATAATGGCATAGCACAATAGGTAGCAAGTAGCAAGAACAACAATATAATGAAAATAGCACACATCCACATGTCTCTCGAGACAACTCTAGCACCAAACATCCATCTCCATAAGTCTCACCCTCAGATCAAACCTCTAGATCGGGATACTAATCCCGTGCAGCATGTCGGCCGAATCTCACAAAGTTGGTTCCACAATGGAACAGGTTCCACACCAGAAGAGGTTCTTTGTCGGAACTAGAGTCAGTTTCTCCAAGAAATCGAACCGCTCTCCGACAGGATACGAGCTACCTCATCCGTCACTATAAACTATTCCCGAGACCGGCAACATCCCTAATGTCACTCACTTGACTGCCCTTTCCGCTCTCCGTACCCGCACTCAGGTACAACTAACCTCGTACGACGCTGGCAATCCATACTACCTGTCATAAGGCATTGCCACTTGGCAATTGATGATATGCATCAAACATCCTCAACGGGCTTGATACCGGATCTCATGCCTAATGCTCAAATAGAGGAAACACGATGCCACACATCCACGAGCCACAACTCAATAACACGACCACAGCCTCAAAAATTAGCACAACGGCGAAGACACCATTCACGGTATCAACCCGACAACAACACGACACACAGCCAACCTAACACTAACCGGCTTTCCTCCGCAGTACAACATCATAACATACTGTATAACAACAACACAGAGATAACACACGATAACAGTAATAGCAACATAGCAAGCATATGATGTACCAAGTAGCATATAGGCACGTATACAGATAGCAACTAGCATAACACATCGTCACCACATTTATACGAAGCATTTCATCCTTGATCAACAGTTATCTAACCTAGGGTTCAAACTTAGCGGTGATAGCCCAAAGTAAGCTAAACCTAGGGTTTAGGTACTTTATCGGGGATCAACCTCTAGTAGGGTTAGGGCTTCTACACACAGGAGAAAATATGACTACACTACTCTTACCTTTCCGACGACAGCTGTACTCTTTCGTCCCATCTGAACAAGTGGCGCGTAAATCAACACGAAAACCGTCATGTCCTCCCATGCAGCAAGAACGCGAAGAACAGCTCCAGAACAACTTCCCTAGCCGTGGCTTCAACCTCCCATACATGAACAGTCACGAGCACGAACTTTGCCCTAATCATGAGCACAACACATATGCAATAGCGTTAGCCTTAGGGCAACCTCAAAGATCAAAGGGAAATGGTAGAAACTCAAAGAACACGAAGAACACATGTTAGGGGTTCGAGTTTACCATAGGCGAATCGAGAAATTAATCCGTCGAAGTTGTAGAACACTTCGTCACGATCGCAATCGTGTAGTCAGAATCCTGTTCCAGCAGCTCGATTACCTCGAAACTTCACTTTCTCTCACTAGAAAACTCAGAACCTCTCTTTCTAGGTTCTATAACTTTGATAAAATTCGTGTAAAGTGAGAAAAAGGAAGAAACTCATCCAACTTGATCCACCGTGCACGCTTTAGCATGGACAATCTACACGCTTGAGCATGGGGTTTCTCCACGCTTGAGCTTGGAACCTTGTACACTTCGCCTTACTAGTAACTGTTACCTATTTCTGCTTACTGGGCATGTGGCACGGCCGTGCCACAAGTGTTGCATCACCGTGCTAGTCTTCAGACTTGTTTTCTTCAGCAGCTTCTTCTTCCATGGGAGCTGAGTCCTCTTTTTCATTGTTCTGCATTGAGATTGCTTTGACGTGCTCCCTTGGATTTGGCTCAGTTTGTGTAGGTAATGTGCCTTGAGGCCTTGGAGAAAGCAATGCAGTAAGGGCAAATATCTATGTCTGTATGGCCTGAAATCTGTTATCTATCTCTTTTATGTACTCTGCCAGCAATTCAAGAGGATCGGGCTTCCTATTCTCTGATTTTGGACCGTTGTTCTGTAAAGGGGTGGTCGGTAGGCGTTTGAATTTGACCCTTGACCGTTTACTGACCTCCCCAAGAGAATTTTTGATAGCCCCTCCAAGCAGGATTGTATGAGTTTTTTTGGTTGGCATTACCCACAAATTTGGCTTCTCAGATGGTGGAGCATAAGAATTACCCAGTTGGCAATCTTTGCTTTTATGACCGGTCAAACCGCAATAGTTGCATAGGAATGGAGACATCGGTGCATCAGCTTGAGTCAATGTATGTTCTTTAACTTGCATCAAGGTCTCTATTGCTTTGTGAGAGCGTCCATCTTAGCTTCCATTGTCACTGTGGCATCTACCTCATAAACCCCCATTGGCTTCTTTATGACCTATCTGTCTCTGAGCAACCACTGGCAGTGATTGGCTACCATCTCCTAGATTAAGGCTTGAGCTTCTTCAGGTGTCTTCTACAAAATTGAGCCCCCCAAGCAGCGTCTATACTGGACCTATTTTGTTGTGAAAGTCCATTATAGAACATTTGCACCAGAATGGGGACGGTGAAGCCATGGTATGGACACCTTCTGATTGAATCCTGATATCGCTCTCATGCCTCGTAAAGAGATTGCTGGTCATATTGCACAAAATTCGAAATATCAGCTCAAAATTTAGCAGACTTAGAGGGGGAAAGTACCTAGCCAAAAATTGGCGTGTTAACTGGTCCGAGGTAGTGATAGAACAAGAGGGCAAAGATGAAAGCCACTAATTCCCCTTGTCGGACAAAGTGAATGGGAACAGTCTGAGCCCGATCGCATCTGTCGAAGCTCCATTGTACTTGATGAGATCTGTAATCCTGAGGAACTTCTTCAGATGACAGTTGGGGTCTTCAGTTGGTAAACCCCCAAATAATCCATAGTTTTGGATCATAGAGACCAAAGCAGGCTTGATCTCAAAGTTGTTGGCATCCACCGCAGGGTTGGTGATGTTATCTGTCACCTCAGTAGAGGGGGTAAAGTAATCCAGCAAAGTCATTCTTCCCCCCATGGTGATCTCCTCTCAGCTTGCTTGCCTCCACAACTTGTGAAAAGGTTTTTCAACTTCCCTGTCAAATTAGAGTTCAAGCACTTGAGAATGCGTTAGAATACAAGGAAAGAGATAAATAAAAGGAAACAAATGTCTAAAATAACTGGAAATTGTTTTCTTCCAATAGCATAAAGTATCACAAAACATCACAAATTAATCCCCAACAGTGGCACTAAAAACTTGTTGCTTCCAAAACACACTTAACGGCAAGTGTACCCTATTGCAGAAGTAATATAGGACAAAAGTCAAGATATCTTACCCAAGAGATTAATTGAGATATGCAGGTGATAAGGCAAGTACAGGAATAGAGAAATCCTTGTTCTATTTAGACCAATCGAGTGCTAATAATAATAATAATAATAATAATAATAATAATAATAATAATAATAATAATAATAATAATAATATATAATAATAATAATAATAATATAATGTAAGAAATAGCAAAAGATAGTGAAAGAGAACTAAGAGTTGAGAATTCATGAGTAAAAAAGCCTAGAGTCGTGGTTTCACTTGTACTTTCGATATCCCCCAAATCCTAGTTCTATTCAATTTCGCAGTTGCTTAAAAAATCAATCCCTCTATGAAAACTATTAATTGTTTGTCAGGCAATCAATATTATTTTCCCCAGATGAACCCAATGATGGTCAAACAAAGAGTTTAAATTATTGTAAAGCATAAAGAGCAAAGAGGTTGAATGATTGAAAGGAGTAAATCATGTTTTCTCAAATCTAAATTTAAACCCAGGTTATCCTATATATCTACCAATTTAATTGGGCTTCATAGCCAAAATATCAATAAATTGATTAAAAGCATACAAAGAGTGCGCAATCCTAGTATGGGATGAAGAACAACAGAATAACACTATTAAAATTGCAAATTCAAAACCAAATAGAATTCGAATTAAAGCTAAGACATAGCAAAAAAGGTTTCTACTAATACAAGATTCACCACAACTCCAGTGGTGAATTTAGCTACCCATAATAATAGATAAAACCAAAGTCAACAATGAAAAACGCATCCTAAAGAGTTAGAAGAAGAAATGTCTCGAACTTAACCTCCAGGTGCAAATCCTACTCTAGAAATCAAAACTAAGAAAAGCTATAAACTAGAAAGCTATTACAAAAGATAAAAGTATGATAATATAAAAAACATAAGATGATAAGAGATATCCTTAGTGGTACAGAGGGCCTCTATTTATAGGAAAATATGAGAACTGTGCCCAAAGTTAGGTCTTCTATGCAGCCAGCATGAACGTGCTCTTCAGTCAACACGGTTGTGCTCTTTATTATGTCAGGTCGTGCTCAAGTCTGCACGGGCGTACCAACTTCATAAAACAATGTTCTAATGCATGGGCATCAGCACGGTCGTGCTCTTCAGTTGTAAGGTTGTGCTTGTTTCAATCAACCGTTGTTTATCTGAGTCAGGCCTTGCTTCACTTTGGCACGGGCGTTCTCACGCATGGCACGACCGTGCTAAATCTTCAGAGGTTAGCTTTAAGCATTTTTGTAAGGCTTTGGTTGGATGGATGGCTTTGGAGGGCTTGCACGGGTGTGCTCACGCATGGCACAACCGTGCTAACCTCAGAACTTCAATATTCTCTCCATTTTAGCTCAAAAACCTTCATCTTTCTTTAGAAGTTCATCAAACTACCTCTATACGTCAATTATGTCAAAACTTAAGTACAAGGGTTGAAACACAATAATATTTAGGCTAAATCATACTTTTGTCCCTTATCTTTCTTTTATTTTTCGTTTTGGTCCCTCTTTTATTATATTTTTCGATTTGGTCCCTTATCTTTATTTTTGGTTTCAATGCGGTCTTTTCCCTTTAAATTGTGATATGTAGAGGACCACATTGATATAACTTTTGCAAAATAAGAGACCATTTTGAAACAAAAAAAGTAAAAGAGGGACCATATCAGAACAAAAGAAGGGACCACATAGGTTTAATTTTTGCAAAATAGGGGACCATTTCAAAACAAAAATAAAAGAGGGACCACATTGGTGTGACTTTGCAAAATAAGGGACCAAATCGAAAAAAATAATAAATAAGGGACGCAAACGAAAAATAAAAAAAGATAAGGGACCAAAAGTAAGGTTTAGCCTAATATTTATCATGAAATGCATCGAAATTCATCCCAAATACCCCCTATAAAATGCACAGAATTGAGGTTTATCTGGTATTTGGGTTGAATTTTTATGCATTTCACGATGATTATTGTTGTATTTCACCCTTTTACTTAAGTTTTGACAGAATTGATGTTTAGAGGCAGTTTGATGAACATATGATGAAAGATGGAAGATTCCAAACTAAAATGAAGAACATAATGAAGTTTTGAGCTCGAGCACGGCCGTGCCAGACAAGAGCACACCCATGCAAGCCCTTCAGCTCAACCACATCCAAACAAAGCCTTACAAAAGTGACGTAAAGCTGACCTCCGAAGATGAAGCACGACCGTGCCAAACACCAGCACGCCCGTTCCAAAGTGAAGCAAGGCCTAACTTAAGCAAGCACGATCTTACATAAAGGAAGCATGGCCATGAAGAAGATTGAGCACGCCCGTGCACTATGACGCTGACTTTATGAAGTTGGTAAGGCAGTGCAGAATTGAGCACAACCTGACATATAGGGAGCACGACCGTGCTGAATATTTTCCTATATATAGAGGCCCTTTGTACCATTCTAATTCATCCTTTGAACATCCCTTGACATCCTTTGTAATAGTTTTCTGTAGTTTATAGTTTTAGTAGTTTGTTTACAATTTTAGAGTAGGATTTGCGCTTACTGGTTAAGTTGGAGAAACTTTTTCTCTTAATTCTTCAAGATGTGTTTCCCTTTGTTGAACTTGACTTTATCTATTATTATGTGTAGCTAAAGTCACCACTAGAGTTGTGGTGGATCTTGTATTAGTAGAAACCCTTTTACTATGTCTTAGCTTTAATTCGAATTCTTTTCGGTTTCAAAGTTACGATTTGAATAGTGTTATTCCATTGTTCTTCATCCCATACTAGGATTGCACACCCTTTGTATGCTCTTAATCAATTGGTTGACTAGTGGTCGTACTGTAATTAATCGGTAGATCTATAGGATAACCGGGGTTTAAATTATGGCATGATCAAACGTGATTTACTCCTTTCAGTCATTCAACCTCTTTCCTCTTTATGCTTTCTAATCATGTAAACTCTTTGCCTGAAAAACATTGGGTTCATCTGGGGAAAAGAATATTGGTTGCCTGACAAACAATTAATAGTATTCATATAGGGATTGATATTCGAAAAGTAACTGTGAAATTGAGTAGAATTAGGATTTAGGGGGTATCGAAAATACAAGTGAAACCACAACTCTAGGCTTTTTTACTCTTGATTTCTTAAACCTTTACTTCTCTTTTGCCATATCTTACTACTGTTTACGTCATCTTAATATTATTATTATTTCGATCAGTCCAAATAGTATAAGGTTTTCTATATTCTGATACTTACTTTATCACTTGCATATTACATAATTAATCTCTTGGGTTTGATATCTGGACTTCTGTCCTATATTACTTCTACGACAGAGTACACTTCCCTTAAGTGTGTTCACCACGCAACAAGTTTTTCGTGCCATTGTCGTGGATTAATTTGTGTTATTTTGTGATATATGAGATATTGGAAGAAAGAAATTCTAATTACGTTAGGCAATTATTTATCTTTTTTACTTTTGATTATCTTTGTAACACCCCCGTTTACTGTAACCTGTTGTAATCACTTTGACAATGTGATTTCTATCTTTTGTGTTGTTTTGACCTAATGATATATATATATATATATATATATATATATATATATATATATATATATATATATATATATATATTAAGGTACTTTACCTTAAGTGTGTAACAAAGTGTTGGGATAAGCCCTAGTGGCCAATCTATTTTGAATAGATAATCATTTGTATCATGACTTTGATCATATATTTGATATATGTATAAGACATTTATTTATTATGTTATATTTGATGATCATATATATAGCATAATAAAGTCCTTAGAATAGGTAGTTCATTTAATGGAACATCAAATATGACTTGACCGTGAGATGCCATTAAATTGTAGAACACTATTCTTAAATATCCCTAGTCAAGTATTATTATTAATAAGCACAATAATAATGCATTGAGACTATTATGTGAGTGTACTGATGACCACATCTCACGGGTCATAGATATAAGATATCAAGTCTTCACATAGGTATAAATATTAGTGGAATATTTATACTGGAGCGACCCGCTATGAGAACTCTTCATAATAGTTATGTAAGTGTCATAAGCGATTCTCATGGTGACCATAGTGAAGTAGTCCTTCGACTTGAAGTCACTACGATTCCTAACATATGTAGTTGTAGGCTTTAATACTATTCAATGTTGTCTGTAACAGGACAACTATAAATATAGTTATTGGGTCTACAATGAAACATATTGAGGAATGTGAATGATATAGATAGGATTCGTCCCTCATATATAACAGGAGTAATGTCTATAGGCCTCTTGATGGTATAAGACGTAGAAATGCATGGCTATGCTAAGGTGGGACAATATGAAATATTGAGCCCACATGATCATATGTATACTAGATCAAGAAATATATAATTGGACTTAACAAGGATGACACATTTATGCCTTATGTTCAATTAAGACATTGTGACAAAAGGATGTTGACTTCATATTATATATGGTTACAATATGGTTTTAATTGTATCACCAATATTCTAATTAATTGGGTAGCAATGATGTATTGCTAGATGCCGCTCATTGTTTATAATATTAATTGATTATTAATATGATTAATAATAATTAATATTATTGCCAATTAATTGAGAATCTATAGGGTCACACGCATAGAGCAAATGTTCAGAGAATTAATTTAATCGATTAATTAACTATGATTTAATTAATAATTAAATGAGGATAAGTTTAATTGATTAATTAAATATGATTTAATTAATAATTAAACATTGGGCCTGTAGCGTACAGTAACCCAAGTGGGTTAGGTTAAGTGAGTGACTACTATTAGTAAGCTGTGCACATCACTTAAGCTAGACACAACAGAGAGCACTCATAACGACCACTGTACACCCTTACAGGCGCGCCCTCTTTTCTCTCTGTGTTGTGCCTCTCCCAATCCTGATAGCTAACACTATGCTATCTCTGACAATGGTTTGCTCGTATGGACTGAGTAGAAGTATTAATACTTTGCAATACTGGTGATAAAGAAGCCTTTCATTATGGTGGTTATGGCTGGACAGTTATTGTAATCTTGCGATCCGAGATTCGCTAACCGTTGGATCGGGCCGATTTTTGGATAGTAGGTTCGTGACACGTTGTTCTACATCTTCACCGTTCAGTTTTATGATACGAGGTCGAGAGCGAAAGTTATGAGCATCTCAAGTATCAGCATTTTTTGCTAACCGGTGTCATTGGCGCGCTCACAGTGTTCGCGGTAAAGCTACGCTTCAAGAGGTAAACACAATATCCTTGTGATTCATGTGCAATACTTGGTCCTTTAGTAAAGGGGTTTTTCCACTCAAGAGGTTTTTATAAATTGTTTTTAAAAATTATCCCTCTTGAAACCCCAACACAAAGTTCTTTCAAATCAATGAGTTTTCAAATAGAAAGGATTTGGTTTACAAAGAGAGTTTTCACCTCTAAATCGTAAAGTTTTATGCATGAAAACCTAAGTTAATGTAATTAACTTAGAGTTGAAGAAAGGAGATAATTAAGCATGGTATGTGGTGGAACAAGAACATGTACTACCATTGATGACTTAGTTCATCAATGACTTCATAAGACTTAACGGAATCAACACTTATTTCATTGATTGTAACCCAAGGAGTAATATCTTAGAAAGGATCAAAGACTTATCTAGGAGGATTCTCAATCCTTATTCATAATGCTTAGGACTTGTGACATAATTCATAAGACATAAACACAAACATGAGACGTTTTGGATTTTGAAATAGTAGTTTGATGACGGACCGGTGATTCGGATCCAGGTCAATCGTTCGATTGTTTCAGTCTTGTGATGACTCGATCCCAGAGGGATCACGAGATTTATCCGGTGGATAAAATTTTTGTAAAACAAAGACGCGTATAGTTCCGAAGGAAGAGAACCTTAGTGAACCTTGAGGTTTATCCGGTGGATAGACATCGCTTTGTCGTATCTGTTTTGTGTAAGCATTGGCATTTCATTACATGAGTTGTAAGGCCTTGAGCCTAGGAGTTGAGATTACACTTTGATGCGGTTGCAAATCTTACGGTGACGTTTTAAATAATCTTGGAGGCATCAGGGTTAGAAAGGTTGACATGTGACCAGTTGGTACCTCTTCTGTGTCGTGGCGAATCCGAGCAACACACTGATATCCTCGACTAGATTCCTTATTGTTCATGTTTGGTGCAAAGTATTCCCGTAAAGCCAGTTACGTGCATGTTACGAATATTGTAGCATCTTGCCCAAGGCTGGCGTACATGGAACATGTCCTACCATTCATTCTCTCCGACGTTTTGTTAGCTCCATGGAGTAGGGGTCAGAGTTTACTCTTGTGGCATATGGCATTGAGTCATGTACATTGCACTGCATTTCATGGCTGTTGATGATTGCATTTATTCGTTGTACATCATTTGTTTATGTTTTCAAGGGTGCCTTATCTTATGCTACTAAATTGTTTAACATGATTTATATTGAGATTTATGGTAAACATGTTGGGTACGTTGTTACCTGGTGAGTCGTCCCGTTTTTACTTATGCTATTTTGCTGTGTTGATGATCGGGTATCTCACACATATCTATATATCTTCTCTGTCGGTATTGTTGTTGCTGCTTAAGCAGATGGACGTGACAACGGTTTGGTACAGCATATACTTTGAGTCCGGAGGGGGACTCCTTTTGCTGTTTAGTTTTTGGCTAGGCTGTATCAAGTGTCTGTTGTACCTTTTTGGGGAGCTGTGACTCCTAGTACTTATTATATTGTCATTGTCAGTTATGGATGGACCTATGTCTGTATACAATATTATTTCTATTTCTGTATTTAATTCTGTATGACTTATTGTGACACCCACTACCCCGCATATAATAAAACATAAATAAAATCATACATGTCTTAAAAAATATAACAATTAAAATAAAAACATATCCACAAGGGTAATGTGCATCACATCATCTATAACGTAAAACGTAGGAATCTAAAATAATCAAAATCCTTTAAAAATAAACTGCGGAAAACATAAATAATAAACGTAACCCAAAACCCGATGTCACATATCAGAGTTGGTATACATATACCGATAATACATCGGAATAAAACTAAACAACTGAACGTAAATCCTAACTACTACTACTAAGAGAGATCTCCACGGGATCACTCCTCGTCAGCATGCTCACCCTCCTCTGCACATGCAACATCATATGCACAAGAACGACAAAAGAAGGGGGTGAGAAATACGATCATAAATATATGTAAACGGAATGGAATAGTAATTAAGATGACATACAACATACATCAATCAACACATGTATAATCAATATATATATCAAAGATGCATGTCAATGCGAATGCAAGTCACTACTCCGTATGCATGTGGCCAACAACTCTAACTCTGGAAAGACGATTAGGAGGACATGCCCGGTTATCAACGTGGATGATATGCCAGACCATGGGACATCCCCGAACACTCTCACTAATCCTGATAACGTATAGTGGCTAGTCAGGGTACTCAAGCTTATTCATTAGGTCACTCCGACAATAGGTAGCTAGCCCATGTCACCTGGAACTTCCATACCCAATGTACCCGCAAGGCTGGGTTAACACCCATCATGGCCTCCACTATCGCGATTCATCGTTTGCTTTCCACCCAACATATCAACTTCAACGTATGATGCGTGCAATGTTCATCAATATGCAAACACATGTCCAACCATCCATCATCAACACCATTACATGGCTATCAACTTTGACCAACAAGCATCAAAGATGACTTATCAACATCAAACTTGACCAATAAGAATCAAGAATGATTTAACCAACAACATCAGTAACAGTATGTCGTTACCAATAACATCGTCGTCTTATTAATTGTTCTTTAAGTCTTAACTTAACAATACCTTTATTAAGTATTATACTTAATCTTATTATCTAAACCTCAATTCATATTTTATTAAGATTATAACTTAACCTTCATATTTGAACCTCAAGTCATATGTTTATTAAGATTATAACTTAATCTTAATATCTAAACCACAATTCATATCTTATTAAAATCATAACTTAAACTTAATATCTAAACCACAATTCATATCTTATGAAGATTATAACAAGCCTACATAACACTATCCATCAAGCATAAGGGGTCAAAACTGCTCCTGGGAACGTGAGAATCGATTTCCAATCTCTGGAATTGATTTCTCAAGTCTTCAAATCGATTTCCAATCTCTGGAAATCGATTTCAACATGTTCAAATCGATTTCCCCAACCGATTTTGAACAAGGAAAATCGATTCTAGAAATCGATTTCTACAAGACCAAATCGATTTCCACACCTTGGAAATCGATTCTTGGAGGATTCAAATCGATTTCCATGTGCTGGAAATCAATTTCTGGGTGTCAGATTATGCAGCAGCGGGTTTTCTCCGCTATCGGACCAGTCTACGTTCTCTAATTAACATATCATTCGAGCCTAAGCTATTTATCACCAATTTGATTAGTCCAACACTCATAAATCATAACTTAAGGGTTCTCAAACTAATCCTTGGTCATCAATCTCACATTGCCTATTTATTTTCTCCATATAACTATGTTCTAATAGCATAAGGTTAACAAAACACCATATCATGGCGTAAACAGCATGTTCATCATCATCAATTCATCAACAATCATATAAATCATGTACTCATAGTTATAAACATGTTATAACATCAGATTATTCATCAATCAATAATCATATAGCCAAAAAACAACATAACAAGATTCATAGGCATACGCAGGCATACATAGGGGTCATGGGTTAACCCTTTCATCTTAACCTATCCCAAAACCCACATATTCATGACCAATTTTCTCCCCCCATACCTTGTATGACGATTCACAGCCTAAGGGAAAGAGAACAGAGCCAAGTTCTGCTACGATTCCCTCTTACGGGTTCAGCACTTGATCACGATCGCAACACTGGAATGCAGAGTCGATCTTTAAGTTAAGGATTGAAAGGGAAAACAAATCTAGGATTAGAAACTCACCTTGGTTTCAAACTTAGGAGATTAACTCTAGCAGCAAGGATAGACTAGCCAAACAACGGCGTGTTCTTGACGAAGAACACCAAAGCAGGATTCGTCATTTGGGTTTTCTAGAGCAAGAGATCAATTAGAGCTCTTAGGGACAAGAAGAGGCAAAAAGTGTGTACAATAGGGTGTGGATACTAGGTTTAGGTCATACGCTATGTATATATAACTGTTAGGGACGTTTTAGGACGAATGGGCCGTACCCTGCATAGCCCGGTATCCCAAACGCGTACACAAGCTCTGACACGCATGGGAATCGATTCCACAACCATGAAATCGATTTTCCATTGGCCAAATCGATTTTCTTATCAAAGAAATCGATTTTGCCCTTTAAACAATCGATTTCCACTTTATGGAAATCGATTTCCCTTTCAGAAAACGTGTTTTTGGCATCGATACCTGAATAAGACTTGTAGATAATTCTCTAAGCTTTCCAACGCATCCTAGACCATCTCGATCGGATATCTAGAACTCAAGATATGGCAAAAGCCGTGAAACAGGTTATTTAGACTCGGATGGATCGATTATTCTAAAGGCTGAACTATTACAACTACGAACTTATGCACCAAAAACAAGCAGAAACAACATATGCAAACATCTATGAGCAAGTATCAACACATATATACATAGAAGTGAAAAAGCAGGGTGTTAGAATTCCACCCCCCATATAAAAAATTTCGTCCTCGAAATTTCTACTCACCTTGAGTAAACAGGTGCGGGTATGACTCCTTCATCTTGCTCTCCAACTCCCACGTAGCACTTTCTTCTATAGCTCCACTCCAAATGACCTTGACCAAGGGAATTTCCTTCCCTCTCAGCTGCTTGACCCTTCGGTCTTCAACCCGAAGTGGTAACACCTCAAAGGTCAAGTTATCCTTTAGTGGAATGACATCGGGTACTATCACGTGGCTTGGATCATGAACATACTTTCGAAGCTGAGACACATGAAACACATTATGAAGGTTTGACAAGAACGGGGGTAAGGCTATCTGGTAGGCGACTTCACCGACTCTTTTTTGAATTTGGTAAGGGCCAATGAATCTAGGAGTAAGTTTCCTCGCTTTCATTACTCTGCCAACCCCAGTTGTTGGAGTAACTCGCAAGAACACATGATCCCCCTCCTGGAATTCGAGAGTATTTCTTCTCTTATCATGGTAACTCTTTTGCCTACTCTGTGCCACTCTCATCTTATCTTGTATCATCCTCACTTTCTCTGTAGTCTCTTGCACTACCTCAGGTCCTAGCATAACATTCTCTCCAGGCTCATTCCAACACAAGGGTGTCCTACACCTCCTCCCATGCAAAGCCTCATAAGGTGCCATCCCAATACTGGAATGGAAGCTATTATTGTAGGTGAACTCTATAAGGGGTAAAAACTTATCCCAACTACCCGACTGCTCTAGCATACACGCCCTCAACAAGTCTTCTAAGGATTGGATTGTTCTCTCAGATTGACCATCGGTCTGTGGGTGGTAAGCTGAACTCAATCTGAGCTTAGTTCCTAAGGCCTCATGCAAACTATTCCAAAATCTAGAGGTAAATATAGGATCTCTGTCTGAAACTATGCTAGAGGGTACACCATGCAATCTAACTATTTCTCTGATATACAACCCAGTCAACTTCTCTAATGGATATTCCATGTTCATAGGAATGAAATGGGCAGATTTGGTTAACCTGTCCACAACAACCCAGATGGCATCACAACCAGCTGGAGACTTAGGGAGTCCAGACACAAAATCCATAGAGATACTATCCCACTTCCACTCAGGGATATTCAAAGCTTGCAACTTACCTGAAGGTTTCTGGTGCTCTATTTTAGCCTTCTGACACACTAGGCAAGCATAAACAAACTCAGCCACATCCTTTTTCATCCTAGGCCACCAAAACATCCGTTTCAGATCCTGATACATCTTTGTGGCTCCTTGGTGAACACTCAAACCACTCCAATGTCCTTCCTCAAGGATCAACTTCCTAAGCTCTGGAACATCAGGTATACAAACTCTATCTTGGAACCTCAAAATTCCGTCAGTCCCTTCCTTAAAACTGAGATTTCTACCTTGAGCAATCAACTCTCTCTGGTCTAAAAGGTATACATCTATCTTCTGCCCTTCTCTAATCTGATCCATCAAACTGCTAGTGATTTTCAACAGTCCTAGCTTAATGCTCTTAGGGGTAAATTCCCAAGCTAAACTCGAATCTCTAAACTCCTCTATCAAATCCATCTCTCTGACCATCAAGGCTGAAATATGTAAGGTTTTTCTACTCAAAGCATCAGCCACTACATTGGCCTTACCTGGGTGGTAACTCAACTCAAACTCATAATCCTTAAGAAATTCCATCCACCTACGTTGTCTCATATTCAGCTCCTTTTGGTCAAACAGGTATTTCAAACTCTTATGATCACTAAAGACCTCAAATCTAGCTCCATAGAGGTAATGCCTCCAAATTTTTAAGGCAAACACTACAGCTCCTAACTCCAAGTCATGAGTAGGGTAGTTCTTCTCATGGGTCTTATGCTACCTAGAAGCATAAGCTACTACCTGACCATTCTGCATCAACACACCACCTAAACCTTACTTCGAAGCATCACAGTACACTACAAAAGGTTCACTAGGATTGGGTAACACTAACACAAGTGCAGATGTCAACCTATTCTTCAACTCCTGAAAACTTTCCTCACACTTAGAGTCCCACATGAAGATCTGACCTTTCTTAGTAAGGCAGGTCATAGGCAAAGCTATCTTAGAGAATCCCTCTATAAACCTCCTATAATACCCTGCTAAACCCAAGAAACTTCTAACCTCGGTCACTGACTTAGGTGCTTCCCAATGGAGCACGGTTTCTACCTTAGCTGAGTCCACGGCTATCCCTCCTTTAGAGATGATGTGTCCTAAGAAACTCACCTCTTCTAACCAAAACTCACACTTGGACAACTTGGCATACAACTGTTCTTCCTTAAGGGTTTCCAAGACTATCCTCAAGTGTTCTTCATGTTCTTCCTTAGTCTTAGAGTATACTAGGATATCATCTATGAAGACAACCACAAACCTATCCAAGTATGGATGGAAGATCTTGTTCATGTAGTCCATGAACACAGCAGGGGCATTAGTCACACCAAAAGGCATAACTAGATACTCATAATGGCCATAGCGCGTTCTGAACGCAGTCTTTGGAATGTCCTCAGACTTGACCCGAATTTGGTGATAGCCTGATCTCAAATCTATCTTAGAAAACACACAAGCTCCTATCAGCTGGTCCATAAGGTCATCTATCCTAGGAAGAGGATACCTATTCTTAATAGTCACCTTGTTGAGCTGTCGGTAATCGACACACAACCTCATGCTGCCATCTTTCTTCTTCACCAACAACGCTGGCGCTCCCCACGGAGACACACTAGGCCTAACAAACTGCTTCTGGAGCAATTCCTCTAACTGTTTCTTCAACTCAGCTAGCTCTAGAGGGGACATCCTGTATGGTGACATGGATATAGGTCCTGTACCTGGCACTAAGTCTATGCTAAACTCAACCTCTCTCTCAGGTGGCAAACTATAAATATCCTCGGGAAAAACTTCTGGGAACTCTCTCACAACTGGGACATCCTTAACCTCAGCCTTTCTCTCTACTTCCAGGGAAGATAAGATCATGTATACTTGGGCTTCTTCTCTAATAGAAGCCTTGACTTGGTTGGCAGTCAGAAAACTCGGATCCTTAGGATCGACAGCAGTTCCGAAAACAATAGTTTTATCAAAGCAATTTAAAAGGACATGATTGGCAGATAACCAGTCCATACAAGAATAACATCAAGTTGTTTAAGGGGTAAGCATATAATATCAACTATGAAATTTCTATCATCAATGACAATGGAACAACTCTTACAAATATGTGAGGTAACAACAGGCTCATTGGTAGGGGTAGCAACAACTAGATCATATTCAAGTTGGGCAACAGGTAATCTAAGGTACTCAACACAGTCATATGATATAAAGGAATGCGATGCACCCGAATCAAACAACACTATTAAAGGAGTCCCTTTGATGAGGCACTTACCTTGAATCAGGTCTTCAGATTCTGAGGCTTCAGCTCCACTGAGAGTGAAGACTCTTCCACTTGTCCTCATTCGATTGGCTTTGAACTCTTGCTGGCACTCTGTGGCTCCATCTTTGCTCCACTACAATCCTTACTGATATGACCAGGCTTCCCACACTTGAAGCAGATGATGTTTGTCTCCTTGCAGTCACGAGTAAAGTGCTCCTTACCACACTTGCCACACCTGATTGGCCTAGAAGAGGCAAATCCTCCGCCACTGCCTGGTCCCGATGTATACTGCGGTTTCTTGTCGGCATACTTGAAACCACGACCAACTGGTGCCAACTGTTGTTTTCCTTTATCTTGTTGGGTCATCCTCTTGCTACCTTGGGGACCAGAACACTTGAACTGAGAAACTCTGGACTTGTAGTCTTCCTCAAAGATTCTGCACTTGTTCACCAAGGTGGGGAAAACACGGATCTCCTGGTAGCTGATGGCTTGCTTGATCTATGGACGCAAACCATTCTCGAACTTCACACACTTGGAGCGATCATCATTACAATACTGGTAGAGTGGATAGTAACGTGACAGCTCCTCAAACTTAGCGGCATAATCCCCAACGGACATGTTTCCCTGAGTCAATGCCAGAAACTCCATCTCCTTCTTGTCGCGTATATCAGCAGGGAAATACTTCCCCAAGAATCTCTCCTTGAAGGCATCCCAAGTAACAACGGTGCCTTCAGCTTCTAAACGTTGGCGGCAATTCTCCCACCAATATTCAGCTTATTCTACCAACATGAAGGTAGCAAAGGTAACCTTCTGAGCATCGGTGCATACCATGGCTCGAAAGATCTTCTTAAGCTCTCGGATCCATGTCTGAGCACCTTCAGGGTCATAAGCTCCCTTGAAGGATGGCGGATTATTCCTCTAGAACTTATCCAAACCCTGAAATTCAACAGGTCCACCTCCGTTGTGATTCTGATTTTGCCCAATGGCATTAGCTAATGCTTCCAGGGCATCAACAATCGCATGATCATTTCTACCCGCCATAACTTCCTGCATCATTCAAGCAACTGCTCAATATCAGAAGTTAAGAAAAACAAAACTAAACACTTAATACTCTATACCATCGTCATAGACAATCATATAAGAGTACACAGAAGAGAACACAACAGACACATACCCCGGCTTGTAGGACAGACCGGCTCTGATACCACTAAATGTGACACCCACTACCCCGCATATAATAAAACATAAATAAAATCATACATGTCTTTAAAAATATAACAATTAAAATAAAAACATATCCACAAGGGTAATGTGCATCACATCATCTATAACGTAAAACGTAGGAATCAGAAATAATCAAAATCCTTTAAAAACAAACTGCGGAAAACATAAATAATAAACGTAACCCAAAACCCGATGTCACATATCAGAGTTGGTATACATATACCGATAATACATCGGAATAAAACTAAACAACTGAACGTAAATCCTAACTACTACTACTAAGAGAGATCTCCACGGGATCACTCCTCGTCTGCATGCTCACCCTCCTCTGCACATGCAACATCATATGCACAAGAACGACAAAAGATGGTGGTGAGAAATATGATCATAAATATATGTAAACGGAATGGAATAGTTATTAAGATGACATACAACATACATCAATCAACACATTTATAATCAATATATATATCAAAGATGCATGTCAATGCGAATGCATATCACTACTCCGTATGCATGTGGCCAACAACTCTAACTCTGGAAAGATGATTAGGAGTACATGCCCGGTTATCAACGTGGATGATATGCCAGACCATGGGCCATCCCCGAACACTCTCACTAATCCTGATAACGTATAGTGGCTAGTCAGGGTACTCAAGCTTATTCATTAGGTCACTCCGACAATAGGTAGCTAGCCTTTGTCACCTGAAACTTCCATACCCAATGTACCCGCAAGGCCGGGTTAACACCCATCGTGGCCTCCACTATCGCGATTCATCCTTTGGTTTCCACCCAACATATCAACTTCAACGTATGATGCGTGCAATGTTCATCAATATGCAAACACATGTCCAACCATCCATCATCAACACCATTACATGGCTATCAACTTTGACCAACAAGCATCAAAGATGACTTATCAACATCAAACTTGACCAATAAGCATCAAGAATGATTTAACCAACAACATCGGTAACAGTACGTCGTTACCAATAACATCGTCGTCTTATTAATTGTTCTTTAAGTCTTAACTTAACAGTACCTTTATTAATTATTATACTTAATCTTATTATCTAAACCTCAATTCATATTTTATTAAGATTATAACTTAACCTTAATATTTAAACCTCAAGTCATATATTTATTAAGATTATAACTTAATCTTAATATCTAAACCACAATTCATATCATATTAAAATCATAACTTAATCTTATTATCTAAACCATAATTCATATCTTATTAAGATTATAACAAGCCCACATAACACTATCCATCAGGCATAGGGGGTCAAAACGGCTCCTGGGGAATCGATTTCTCAAGTCTTCAAATCGATTTCCAATCTCTGGAAATCGATTTCAACATGTTCAAATCGATTTCCCCAATCGATTTTGAACAAGAAAAATCGATTCTAGAAATCGATTTCTACAAGGCCAAATCGATTTCCACACCTTGGAAATCGATTCTTGGAGGATTCAAATCGATTTCCATGTGCTGGATCAGATCATGCAGCAGCGGGTTTTCTCCGCTATCGGACCAGTCTACGTTCTCTAATTAACGTATTATTCGAGCCTAAGCTATTTATCACCAATTTGATTAGTCCAACACTCATAAATCATAACCTAAGGGTTCACAAACTAATCGTTGGTCATCAATCTCACATTGCCTATTTATTTCCTCCCTATAACTATGTTCTAATAGCAAAAGGTTAACAAAACACCATATCATGGCATAAACAGCATGTTCATCATCATCAATTCATCAACAATCATATAAATCATGTACTCATAGTTATAAACATGTTGTAACATCAGATTATTCATCAATCAATACTCATATAGCCAGAAAACAACATAACAACAATCATAGGCATACGCAGCCATACATAGGGGCATGGGTTAACCCCTTCATCTTAACCTATCCCAAAACCCACATATTCATGACCAATTTTCTCCCCCCATACCTTGTATGACGATTCACAGCCCAAGGGAAAGAGAACAGAGCCAAGTTCTGCTACGGTTCCCTCTTACAGGTTCAGCACTTGATCATGATCGCAACACTGGAAAGCAGAGTCGATCTTTAAATTAAGGATTGAAAGGGAAAACAAATCTAGGATTAGAAACTCACCTTGGTTTCTAACTTAGGAGACTAACTCTAGCAGCAGGGATAGACTAGCCAAACAACGGCGTGTTCTTGACGAAGAAAACCAAAGCAGGATTCGTCCTTTGGGTTTTCTAGAGCAAGAGATCAATTAGAGCTCTTAGGGACGAGAAGAGGCAAAAAGTGTGTACAATAGGGTGTGGATACTAGGTTTAGGTCATACGCTATGTATATATAACTGTTAGGGGCGTTTTAGGACGAATGGGCCGTACCCTGCATAGCCCGGTAACCCAAACGCGTACACAAGCTCTGACACGCATGGGAATCGATTCAACAACCATGGAAATCGATTTTCCATTGGCCAAATCGATTTTCTTATCAAAGAAATCGATTTTGCCCTTTAAACAATCGATTTCCACTTTCTGGAAATCGATTTCCCTTTCAGAAAACGTCTTTTTGGCATCGACACCTAAATAATACTTGTAGATAATCCTCTAAGCTTTCCAACGCATCCTAGACCATCTCGATCGGACGTCTAGACCTCAAGATATGGCCAAAACCGTGAAACAGGTAATTTAGACTCGGATGGATCGATTATTCTAAAGGCTGAACTATTACAACTATGAGCTTATGCACCAAACACAAGCAAAAACAACATATGCAAACATCTATAAGCAAGTATCAACACATATATACATAGAAGTGAAAAAGCATGGTGTTACACTTATAGTAATGCATGGTGAACCTGCAACACCCTTTCCGGAGTGTCACATTCCCGAACGTTTATAAGGCCGAAAATATTTCTTAATGCGGAAAATACGGTTTTCTTTTTTTCTTTTCACGAGATGCAATGGGATTTGGTAAAGGTAAATAATACTAATAACGAACTTAGGTTCGCCATACATTTCTAGAACAATATGCATAATAATTACAGGGACATAAACAGAAAAAGGAATAATACTATATACAGACATAGGTCTAATGTATAACTGATACAATAAGTACTAGGAGTCGTAGCTCCCTAAAAGTACTACAAAACTGACGTAGTCTGGCCGACAACAAAACTAGACCACAAAAAGAAGGTCCGCCTCAGGGCTCAAGTAAACTACTGGGCTGAACCATCGTCACGTCCATCTGTTCAAACAGCAACAACAAGTACCAACAGAAAACATACAGATATGGGTGAGATTCCCGTTCATCAACACAACAAAACAGCAGTAGTAAAAACGGGACGACTCACCGGGTAACAGCGTACCCAACATGCTTACAAGAATTCTCAATGTCAAACATATTAAGCAGTTGACAGCATAATATCATGTTAAGCAGTTAACAGTATAATATAAGGTACTCTTAAACAGTACAACGATGTATAACAGTAAATGTAAACATCAATAGCCATGCAATGCAATGCAATGTATATGACTCAATGTCAATGTCACCGGGTACTACTCTGACCCCTACTCCATGGAGCTAACAAAACATTCGGAGAGAGTGAATGGGAGGACATGTTCCTGTTTCTGCCAGCCATGAGCAAGGTGCTACAACATTCATAACGTGCACGTACCTGGCTTTACGGTAACACTCTCGACCAAACATGAAAAGTACGGCATCTAGTAGAGGATATCAGTTTATTGCACGGATTCGCCACGACACAGAAGAATCACCAACTGGTCACATGTCAGCCCTTCCAACCCTGATACCTCCAAAAAGACCATTGAAGATCGTCACCGTAAGATTCGCACCCGCATCAAGGTGTAAGCTCAACTCCTAGGCTCAAGGCCTTACGACTATGCAAATGAAATGCCAATGCTTACACAAAGCAGATGCGATCAAGCAATGTCTATCCCCCGGATAAACCTCGAAGTTTACTAAGGTTCTCTTCCTTAGGAACTATACATATCTTTTGAAAACAAAACCTTTATCCACCGGATAAATCTCGTGATTTCTCCGGGATCGAGTCATCACAAGACTGAAACAATTGAACGACTGATCGGGATCCAAATCACCGGTTCGTCATCGAACTACTGTTTCAAAACCCAAAACGTTTGTAAACCAGAAAAACTTCTCAATTCAAAACTCATTTGATTTGAAACAATTTTTGAAACACTTACTTACTCTATTTTTACCATTTTCTGAACATGTAATTCGCTTAGCGAAATTACATTCGCTTAGCGAAATTGAAACAATAATGCCTCTTTTGGAACTCCTCTGGATCGCTCGGCGAGACATAAATCGCGTAGCGAAATGTATTGTATTCGCTTAGCGAATATGTATTCGCTTAGCGCAAGTACAGACAGTTACACCTCTTTGGAAACACCTCTGTATTGCTCGGCGAAACAGAATTCGTGTAGCGAAATTTCACTTTATTCGCTTAGCGAGTATAATTTCGCTTAGCGAAATGGAGGCGGTTATACCTCCTTTGGAGACTTCTCTGGATCGCTCAGCAAGACGTAATTCGCGTAGCGAAACTCGTTTGGTTAGCTTAGCGAATATGAATTCGCTTAGCGAAAGTGAGGCAGTGATGCCCAACTTAGACTTTCCCTGTTTTCGCTTACCGAAAGTAAATTCGCTTAGGGAAAAGTTGCCTTAAAACAAGACATCAACCTTATGGAACCATTTTGATTCTCTTCATGAAACCACTTCTTTTCTCATTTTGAGTCACTTGATTAACTATATGGACTAAGGATAAGGTATAAAACATGTTTCACTTTGGTGAAAGCACTTTGAGATTTAATTCCATTTAAAGTCACTTAGGGTTTTTCTTTGAAAAAAACAAGTTATTGAAAACACTTTCTTTACATCAAAACTTGACTTGTCCAAGAACTATTCTTATCCTTCCTTTCCTCAATGTCATGGCTAATAGCCAACTAGGAATCAATGTGAAGTTTTACTTCATCAACCAATCAAAGTATGGCTCACAACACTTACACAATCATGATAACCATAATACACATTACTACATCATAATCAAACATCCAAGTCCATCACACATTATGGTCTCATAATCAACAATAAAAGTCCATACTTGATCTAGTGATCAAAGTAGGTTTTCCAACATGCATGAAAATGGTTTTTCATTCAATCATCTCATCATCAACATATGCTAAAGCACACTACAACATACCAAGCATAAACTCATCATGACAATCTTGTTCTCCATGAGAACTTAACAAAACTTAACACATAAAAGTGAAACCAAACTAAAGGGTTTCACCCACACATAACTTAAACAACCATCTTCACCACCACCATCTTGGTGTGATGAGGTTCTTCTCCCCATACCTGTTGATGAGCATATTCCCGGATCAAAGTCGGTTGATCGGTTTGTGAACCTCCTGATAATCGTCAACAACTACAACAACACAACAATCCAACATTAAACAACAATCAAAGCCAATCTCAACTATTCTAACAAAGAGGATTTCGGCTACCCTAGGTTAAAAAGGTTAGGAATTGGTTTTGGTTTTCCATCTCATGGATTCAAAGGCATAGGAAAGCTAAGGATGAAATCAAGTGTAGAAATCAAAAATTGATGAAAAACACTATTCATCATCATCAAAAGGGTTCGGCCCTAATGTGCTTTTTGAGCTATGATGAGAGTTGAATCATAAGCTCTAGGGTTTAGATAGAGAATGATGAGGTGAGTTCAAAGAAATTGGTCTCACATCAAAATGATTTTTCTACAATTTCCTATGGATTTTCAAAGTTTTGGATCTAAGAAATTCTTTTCATGAAAATGGATCTTGATCTTGAAATAAAGAGATATTCAAGAAGATAAGAGATCATAGAAGTGATCTTACCTTAAAATGAAGGAAGATTGCTCAAGGAATCAAGTGATTCCAACAAGAAACCAAGCTTTTTCAAGAACAACAATGGTGCTTCTTCAAGAGCAACTATGGTGTTCTTCTCTTTTTGAGAGGGCTGTGCGAAAATGAGAGTGTGAGGGGCTGAGTTCAGCCTCTTAAAAGCTCACTTAAGGGTAAAAAGGTCATTTGCCAAAAGGGTATAATGGTAAAAGTGTAAAAGACTAAGGTTAGGGGCATTTTGGTCATTTTACGTCCAGATATTTCCGAACATCATGACGACTCTGGCATACTCTCCGAAGTGTCCTGGGATGATGTGATATCAAGATTATCTGTTGGCGAGTCCCGGTAAATCCATATGTGGCTCCGTTCGTCACCTGATTGAGGATTCCGCCCGAACGAAGGTCAGGAAGTGATTTTTCTGAAATTTTTACGAAATTTAACCAAAACGTAGAGAATCGAATTCTAAGACTTATTATCTCGTTCACGGGTCCATCTGAGGTCTTCTGAGCAGTAAAATCATACTGTCAGTGTAAAAACGCAGACCGGACTCCGTTTGAGTTTTGGACTCAAAACTTAATCGTAGCTTCCTACGATATCGTCGAGCATGACTATGGTCTCGGAATATTTTATTTCCATTCCTAAGACCTCGAATAAAATAAAGACATTAAAATACTAAAGAAATAGAAAACGTGAAAATCGGGGCGTTACATTCCTACCCCTCTTAAAAGAATTTCGTCCTCGAAATTATACGTACCTCTTAAAACAAACTCGGATACTGTTGTCGCATGTCCTCTTCTCTTTCCCAGGTAGCATCACCTGTAGTCTCGTTCCAGATGACTTTAACCAAAGCTATCTCCTTCCTTCGCAGTTTCTTTATCCTCATGTCCTCGATCTTAACCGGCAATGTCTCATAGGTTAGGTTATCCTTTAGCTGTACTGAATCAGACTCTATGACGTGACTGGTCAGGAATATACTTTCGCAATTACGAAACATGAAAAACATTATGAAGGTTGGATAGAAAAGGCGGTAAAGCTATTTGGTAAGCTACTGGACCTATCCGACGAAGAATTTGATAAGGTCCAATGAATTTTGGAGTGAGTTTTCTGGACTTCAGGACCCTGCCCACCCCAGTCATCGGAGTGACTCTCAAAAACACATGATCCCCTTCCTCGAACTCAAGTGGCCTACGTCTTTTATCCGCATAACTCTTCTGTCGGCTCTGAGTTATCCTCATCTTTTCTTGAATCAGTTTTACCTTCTCATTTGTTTGTTGCACTAGTTCAGGTCCTAATGAAGCACTTTCTCCATCTTGGTACCAAGACAAAGGTGTTCTGCAACGTCGTCCATATAAGGCTTCGTAGGGTGCCATCCCTATACTTGAATGATAACTGTTGTTGTAGGTAAACTCTATCAACGGTAGGAAATTCTCCCAACTTCCGGCATGTTCCAACACACACGCCCTTAACAGATCCTCTAAAGACTGAATCGTCCTTTCCGATTGTCCATTAGTTTGAGGATGGTAAGCCGAACTTAATCGTAACTTTGTTCCTAAAGCTTCATGTAAACTTTGCCAAAAACGCAAAGTAAAACGCGGGTCTCTATCTGATATGATACTTGAAGGTACTCCATGCAGTCTCACAATCTCACTGATATAAATTTGAGTAAGCTTTTCCATAGAATATTTGAGATTAATCGGTAGAAAATGAGCTGATTTCGTAAGCCTATCAATTATAACCCAAATGGAATCGTATCCTTTAGGTGTCCTTGGCAAACATGTTACGAAATCCATTGCTATGCCGTCCCATTTCCACTTTGGGATATCCAATGGAAGTAACATTCCAGCTGGCCTCTGATGTTCAACCTTTGCTTTTTGACACACCAAGCAAGATGCCACATAATCAGCTACATCTCTTTTCATGCCTTGCCACCAAAACAACCGCTTCAGGTCTTGGTACATCTTGGTTGACCCTGGATGCATACTTAACTTGCTTCTATGAGCTTCGTCTAGAATTAACCTTCTTATCTCTGGGTTGTTTGGCACACAAACCCGTTCTCCTCGTCTTAGGATCCCATCTACTCCTTCCTTGTATTCCGACGTCATCCCTTTCTTTAGATTCCTCCGCTCTTTTTCTAGATACTGGTCGTATACTTGTTTCTCCTGAATCTGGTCCATCAGATCACAAGATACTATAACCATACCCACACATAGTCTTCCTGGCATACTAACCACGGACAAATGCATATCTCTGAACTGTTCCAACAGCTCGTGTTCCTTAACCATCATGGCAGACACATGTAACACTTTTCTACTCAGGGTATCCGCTACCACATTAGCTTTTCCCGGATGATACTGCAACTGGAAGTCATAGTCCTTCAAAAATTCCAGCCACCGTCTTTGCCTCATGTTGAGCTCTTTCTGATCGAACAGATACCTCAAGCTCTTATGATCGCTGAAGACATTGAACGTCGAACCATACAATTAGTGTCTCCAAATCTTCAATGCAAAGACTACCGTTGCTAACTCCAGATCATGAGTTGGGTAATTCTTCTCGTGCACTTTCAACTGTCTCGAGGCATACGCTACCACCTTCCGATTCTGCATCAGAACACAGCCTAAACCTTGGTATGAAGCATCACAGTACACTTCAAAAGATTCGCTTGGATCTGGCAATATTAACGCTGGTGATGTAGTCAGCCTCTTCTTCAACTCCTGAAAACTTTGCTCACAGGCTTCAGTCCATTCAAACGCTTTGTCCTTCCTTATCAATTGGGTAAGAGGTCCCACAATCATAGAAAATCCCTTTATGAACCTTCGATAATACCCAGCCAAACCCACAAAACTGCGTATCTCAGTCACTGTGGTTGGTCTTTCCCACTCAAGAACTGCTTCGACTTTCGACGGATCTACAGAAATTCCTTCCTTCGAAATTACATGACCCAAAACTGCACTTCGTCGAGCCAAAACTCACACTTGGACAGTTTTGCATAGAACTGTTTCTCTTTCAGAACTTGAAGATCCACACTAAGATGTTCAGCATGTTCTTCCTGGTCTCGTGAATAGATAAGTATGTCATCTATGAAGACAACAACAAACTGATCTAGGTATGGACGAAAGATCCTATTCATATAATCCATGAATATAGCTGGAGCATTTGTCACACCAAACGGCATCACAAGATACTCGTAGTGCCCATAGCGTGTTCGAAACGCTGTCTTCGGTATATCTTCTGCCTTCACACGAATCTGGTGATAACCCGATCGCAAATCAATCTTGGAGAAAACTGCCGCTCCCCTCAACTGATCCATCAAGTCATCTATCCTCGGAAGTGGATACTTGTTCTTAATAGTAACCTTATTCAACTGGCGATAATCCACACATAGGCGAGATGTTCCATCTTTCTTTTTCACTAACAGCACAGGTGCTCCCTACGGCGACACACTGGATCTAACAAACTGTTTCCCCAATAAGTCTACCAACTGTTCCTTCAAGGTTTCCAACTCAGCAGGTGCCATACGATACGGTGCCATAGACACTGGTCCTGTTCCTGGCACAAGATCGATCGCAAACTCGATGTCCCGAACTGGCGGCAAACCTGGTATGTCTTCAGGAAAGACTTCCGGAAACTCATTCACGACAGGTATGCGCTCTAAGACTAGCTCGCTCTTGACCTCCAAAGAAGATAGTAACATGTATCCTTGAGCTCCTTCTCTCAAAGAAGCGTTTACTTGGTTGGCAGTCAAAAATCCAGAATTCTCACAACCAGGGAAAACTAAGGTTCTATTTGCACAGTCTAACAGGACATGATTAGAAGACAACCAATCCATTCCTAAGATTACATCCATTTGCGAAAGAGGCAACCAGATCAAATCAATCAAAAATGTTCTATCTGTAACAGAAATAGAACAGTTCAAACAAACTTTAGCAGTTATAACAGGCTTTGCAGTAGGCGTAGAAATTACCAAATCAAAAGGTAAAGAAGACACAAGTAATCCCAAAAGATTCACACAGTCATAGGCAATAAAAGAATGCGTTGCGCTTGAATCATACAGTACAGTTAAGGTTTTACCCTCCATGACACACTGACCTTGGATCAAGTCCACATTTTGAGAAGCTTCAGCACCACCCATAGTGTAGACTCTGCCCTTCATCTTAGGCCTTGCAACTTGGACATTGTTGACAGAATGTTCCAATTTTGGTTGCATGCATTCATGTGAGATATGTCCCGGCTTCCCACACTTGAAGCAGATAATCCCTTTGATCGAACAATCTCTGGTGATGTGATTACTCTTCCCACACTTCATGCACTTGGTTGGGGCATTTCCAGACTGACTGAAACTCCCACTGCTTCCTCCAATAGAACGTTGTTGTGGATCTTGCTGCTTTGCATAGGGCTTCCATCGAGATTTGTTGTCTCGACCACCGCTTCCTTTCTGGAACTTGCTAGGTCCAGAACTCTGTACCCGCTTGTCCTTAGGCTCCAAACTCTCGACCAAACGATACTTCTCCATTAACCTCGGAAAAATAGAAATCTCTAGAGGGACAACAGCTCTTTTCAAGTCAATCCTCAGACCTCCTTCAAATTTCCGGCACTTCCACTCTTCTCTTGGGTTGTCCAGAAAGTAATTTGAGAACTTTGCTAGACTTTCAAACTTGGCTCCGTATTCAGCTACGGTCATTCCCCCTTGTCTCAGCTGGAGGAACTCCATCTCTTTCTCGTGTCTTGCACTTGCAGGAAAATACTTCTCCAGGAATTTTCCCCTAAAAGCATTCCAATCCATAACTTGTTGATCGTGAATCAGCATCTGACGGGCTCCATCCCACCAGTATTCAGCATCCTCCACCAACATATAGGTTGCATAGACAACCTTATCATTCTCAGTACATCTCATCGCTCCAAAGATCTTTTCCAGCGTTTGGATCCAGCGTTCAGCTAATTCAGGATTGAATTCACCATTAAATTGAGGTGGATTCCGACGAAGAAATTCATCCAGTCCTCTACCTCCGGCAACTCTTTCGTCACGTTGAACCATAGCAGCAGCCATTTCCCATATGGCATTCACAGCAGCAGTCAGGTTTTGAGCAGCCATTGCTACCTTCAAAACCGGAACTGTCAAACACAAGAACCACAACAAAACTAAAGCAAACAACAGAGAAACACACAGAGAACACAACACAAACAAGACAGACCATAACCTACAAACCCCAAAAAGACTCGGCAAGCTCTGATACCAAATAATGCAACACCCTTTCCGGAGTGTCACATTCCCGAACATTTATAAGGCCGAAAATATTTCTTAATGCGGAAAAGACGGTTTTCTTTTTTTTCTTTTCACAAGATGCAATGGGATTTAGTAAAGGTAAATAATACTAATAACGAACTTAGGTTCGCCATACATTTCTAGAACAATATGCATAATAATTACAGGGACATAAACAGAAAAAGGAATAATACTATATACAGACATAGGTCTAATGTATAACTGATACAATAAGTACTAGGAGTCGTAGCTTCCCAAAAGTACTACAAAACTGACGTAGTCTGGCGGACAACAAAACTAGACCACAGAAAGAAGGTCCGCCTCAGGTCTCAAGTAAACTACTGGGCTGAACCATCATCACGTCCATCTGTTCAAACAGCAACATCAAGTACCAACAGAAAACATACAGATATGGGTGAGATTCCCGTTCATCAACACAATAAAACAACAGTAGTAAAAACGGGACGACTCACCGGGTAACAGCGTACCCAACATGCTTACAAGAATTCTCAATGTCAAACATATTAAGCAGTTGACAGCATAATATCATGTTAAGCAGTTAACAGTATAATATAAGGTACTCTTAAACAGTACAACGATGTATAACAGTAAATGTAAACATCAATAGCCATGCAATGCAATGCAATGTATATGACTCAATGTCAATGTCACCGGGTACTACTCTGACCCCTACTCCATGGAGCTAACAAAACATTCGGAGAGAGTGAATGGGAGGACATGTTC
This sequence comes from Ammopiptanthus mongolicus, assembly GCA_039655645.1. Lineage (NCBI taxonomy): Eukaryota > Viridiplantae > Streptophyta > Magnoliopsida > Fabales > Fabaceae > Ammopiptanthus > Ammopiptanthus mongolicus. The sequence goes on from CM077350.1 coordinate 28,029,891, forward strand.
CAGTTTCTGCCAGCCATGAGCAAGATGCTACAACATTCGTAACGTGCACGTACCTGGCTTTACGGTAACACTCTCGACCAAACATGAAAAGTACGGCATCTAGTAGAGGATATCAGTTTATTGCACGGATTCGCCACGACACAGAAGAATCACCAACTGGTCACATGTCAGCCCTTCCAACCCTGATACCTCCAAAAAGACCATTGAAGATCGTCACCGTAAGATTCGCACCCGCATCAAGGTGTAAGCTCAACTCCTAGGCTCAAGGCCTTACGACTATGCAAATGAAATGCCAATGCTTACACAAAGCAGATGCGATCAAGCAATGTCTATCCCCCGGATAAACCTCGAAGTCTACTAAGGTTCTCTTCCTTAGGAACTATACGTATCTTTTGAAAACAAAACCTTTATCCACCGAATAAATCTCGTGATTTCTACGGGATCGAGTCATCACAAGACTGAAACAATTGAACGACTGATCGGGATCCGAATCACCGGTCCGTCATCGAACTACTGTTTCAAAACCCAAAACGTTTGTAAACCAGAACAACTTCTCAATTCAAAACTCATTTGATTTGAAACAATTTTTGAAACACTTACTTACTCTATTTTTAGCATTTTCTGAACATGTAATTCGCTTAGCGAAATTACATTCGCTTAGCGAAATTGAAACAATAATGCCTCTTTTGGAACTCCTCTGGATCGCTCGGCGAGACATAAATCGCTTAGCGAAATGTATTGTATTCGCTTAGCGAATATGTATTCGCTTAGTGCAAGTACTGACGGTTACACCTCTTTGGAAACACCTCTGTATCGCTCGGCGAAACAGAATTCGGGTAGCAAAATTTCACTTTATTCGCTTAGCGAGTATAATTTCACTTAGTGAAATGGAGGCGGTTATACCTCCTTTGGAGACTTCTCCGGATCGCTCAGCAAGATGTAATTCGCGTAGCGAAACTCGTTTGGTTAGCTTAGCGAATATGAATTCGCTTAGCGAAAGTGAGGCAGTGATGCCCAACTTAGACTTTCCCTGTTTTCTCTTAGCGAAAGTAAATTCGCTTAGCGAAAAGTTGCCTTAAAACAAGACATCAACCTTATGGAACCATTTTGATTCTCTTCATGAAACCACTTCTTTTCTCATTTTGAGTCACTTGATTAACTATATGGACTAAGGATAAGGTATAAAACATGTTTCACTTTGGTGAAAGCACTGTGAGATTTAATTCCATTTAAAGTCACTTAGGGTTTTTCTTTGAAAAACACAAGTTATTGAAAACACTTTCTTTACATCAAAACTTGACTTGTCCAAGAACTATTCATATCCTTCCTTTCCTCAAGGTCATGGCTAATAGCCAACTAGGAATCAATGTGAAGTTTTACTTCATCAACCAATCAAAGTATGGCTCACACACAATCATGATAACCATAATACACATTACTACATCATAATCAAACATCCAAGTCCATCACACATTATGGTCTCATAATCAACAATAAAAGTCCATACTTGATCTAGTGATCAAAGTAGGTTTTCCAACATGCATGAAAATGGTTTTTCATTCAATCATCTCATCATCAACATATGCTAAAGCACACTACAACATACCAAGCATAAACTCATCATGACAATCTTGTTCTCCATGAGAACTTAACAAAACTTAACACATAAAAGTGAACCCAAACTAAAGGGTTTCACCCACACATAACTTAAACAACCATCTTCACCACCACCATCTTGGTGTGATGAGGTTCTTCTCCCCATACCTGTTGATGAGCAGATTCCCGGATCAAAGTCGGTTGATCGGTTTGTGAACCTCCTGATAATCGTCAACAACTACAACAACACAACAATCCAACATTAAACAACAATCAATGCCAATCTCAACTATTCTAACAAAGAGGATTTCGGCTACCCTAGGTTAAAAAGGTTAGGAATTGGTTTTGGTTTTCCATCTCTTGGATTCAAAGGCATAGGAAAGCTAAGGATGAAATCAAGTGTTAGAAATCAAAAATTGATGAAAAACACTATTCATCATCATCAAAAGGGTTCGGCCCTAATGTGCTTTTTGGGCTATGATGAGAGTTGAATCATAAGCTCTAGGGTTTAGATAGAGAATGATGAGGTGAGTTCAAAGAAATTGGTCTCACATCAAAATGATTTTTCTACAATTTCCTATGGATTTTCAAAGTTTTGGATCTAAGAAATTCTTTTCATGAAAATGGATCTTGATCTTGAAATAAAGAGATATTCAAGAAGCTAAGAGATCATAGAAGTGATCTTACCTTAAAATGAAGGAAGATTGCTCAAGTAATCAAGTGATTCCAACAAGAAACCAAGCTTTTTCAAGAACAACAATGGTGTTTCTTCAAGAGCAACTATGGTGTTCTTCTCTTTTTGAGAGGGCTGTGCGAAAATGAGAGTGTGAGGGGCTCAGTTCAGCCTCTTAAAAGCTCACTTAAGGGTAAAAAGGTCATTTGCCAAAAGGGTATAATGGTAAAAGTGTAAAAGACTAAGGTTAAGGGCATTTTGATCATTTTGCGTCCAGATATTTCCGAACGTCATGACGACTCTGGCATACTCTCCCAAGTGTCCTGGGATGATGTGATATCAAGATTATCTGTTGGCGAGTTCCGGTAAATCCATATGTGGCTCCGTTCGTCACCCGATTGAGGATTCCGCCCGAACGAAGGTCAGGAAGTGATTTTTCTGAAATTTTTACGAAATTTAACCAAAACGTAGAGAATCGAATTCTAAGACTTATTGTCTCGTTCACGGGTCCATCTGAGGTCTTCTGAGTAGTAAAATCATACTGTCAGTGTAAAAGCGCAGACCGGACTCCGTTTGAGTTTTCGGCTCAAAACTTAATCGTAGCTTCCTACGATATCGTCAAGCATGACTATGGTCTCGGAATATTTTATTTCCATTCCTAAGACCTCGAATAAAATAAAGACATTAAAATACTAAAGAAATAGAAAACGTGAAAATCGGGGCGTTACAGAACCTAAGTTCATTTATTATTGCTTACCTTTACTAATCCCGTTACATCTTTGTGAAAAGAAAAAAGAAAAAAAAAACCGTTTTTTCCGCATTAATATTATTTTCGGCCTTAAAATCGTTCGGGAATGCGACACTCGGGAAAGGGAGTTGCATTATTTGGTACTAGATTTGGTCGGGTCATTTGGGTTTTGTAGGTTATGGTTTGTCTTGTTTGTGTTGTGTTCTCTGTGTGTTTCTCAGTTGTTATCTCTATAAGGGAGGTAATATTGTTTGCTTTAATTGTGTTGTGGTCTCTTGAGTTTGACGATTCTGGTTTTGAAGGTAGGAATGGCTGCTCAAAACCTAAATGTTGCTGTGAACGTCATACGGGAGATGGTTGCTATGATGGTTCAATGTGATGAGAGAGCTGCTGGGGGTAGAGGAATAGATGAATTTCTCCGTTGGAACCCACCACAGTTTAAGGGTGAGTTCAATCCTGAGCTAGCTGAGTGTTGGATCCAGACGTTGGAAATGATCTTTGGAGCTATAAGGTGTACCGAGACAAGGTTGTCTATGCAACTTATATGCTGGTGGAGGATGCTGAATACTGGTGGGAAGGAGCCCGTCAGGTGCTGATACATGGTCAACAAGTTATAGACTGGAATACTTTCAAAGGGAAGTTCCTGGAGAAATATTTTCCTGCGAGTGCAAGGCACGAGAAAGAAATGGAGTTCCTCCAGCTGAGACAAGGGGGAATGTTTGTAGCCAAGTACGGGGCTAAGTTCGAAAGCTTGGCGAAGTTCTCAAACTACTTCCTAGACAACCCAAGAGAAGAATGGAAATGAAGGAAGTTCGAAGGAGATTTGAGGCTCGATTTAAAAAGGGCTGTGGTTCCTCTGGAGATTTCTGTTTTTCTGAGGCTGATGGAGAAGTGTCGTCTGATCGAGAGCTTGGAGCCTAGCAAGGACAAGCGAGCGCAGAGTTCTGCACCAACTAAGTTCCACAGAGGGAACGGTTGTGACACCCACTACCCCGCATATAAAAAAAAAAAAACATAAGTAAAATCATACATGCCTTTAATAAAGAATAATATAATAATTAAATTAAAACATTTTCTCAAGGGCAGTGTGCATCACATCTTCTATAACTTAAACGTAGGAATCTGAAATAATCAAAATCCTTTAAAACAAACTGCGGAAACATAAATAATAAACATAACCCAAAACCCGATGTCACATATCAGAGTTGGTATATATATACCGATAATACATCGGAATAAAACTAAACAATTGAACGTAAATCCTAACTACTACTACTAAGAGAGATCTCCACGAGATCACTCCTCGTCGGCATGTTCACCCTCCTCTGCACATACAACATCACATGCACAAGAACAACAAAAGATAGGGGTGAGAAATACGATCATAAATATATGTAAACGGAATGGAATAGTAATTAAGATGACATACAACATACATCAATCAACACATGTATAATTGATATATATAGATATCAAGATGCATGTCAATGCGAATGCACATCACTACTCCGTATGCATGTGGCCAACAACTCTAACTCTGGAAAGACGATTAGGAGTACATGTCCGGTTATCAACGTGGATGATATGCCAGACCATGGGTCATCCCCGAACACTCTCACTAATCCTGATAACGTATAGTGGCTAGTCAGGGTACTCAAGCTTATTCATTAGGTCACTCCGACAATAGGTAGCTAGCCCATGTCACCTGGAACTTCCATACCCAATGTACCCGCAAGGCCGGGTTAACACCCATCGTGGCCTCCACTATCATGATTCATCGTTTGCTTTCCACCCAACATATCAACTTCAATGTATGATGCGTGTAATGTTCATCAATATGCAAACACATGTCCAACCATCCATCATCAACACCATCACATGGCTATCAACTTTGACCAACGAGCATCAAAGATGATTTATCAACATCAAACTTGACCAATAAGCATCAAGAATGATTTAACCAACAACATCGGTAACAGTACGTCGTTACCGATAACATCATCGTCTTATTAATTGTTCTCTTTGTTAAGTCTTAACTTAACATTATCTTTATTAAGTATTATACTTAATCTTATCATCTAAACCTCAATTCATATTTATTAAGATTATAACTTAATCTTAATATTTAAACCTCAAGTCATATATTTATTAAGATTATATCATAACCTTAATATCTAAACCACAATTCATATCTTATTAAGATTATAACTTAATCTTAATATCTAAACCACAATTCATATCTTGTTAAGATTATAACAAGCCTACATAATACTATCCATCAAGCATAAGGGGTCAAAACTGCTCCTGGGCACGTGAGAATCGATTTCCAATCTCTGGAAATCGATTTCAACATGTTCAAATCGATTTCCCCAATCGATTTTGAACAAGGAAAATCGATTCTAGAAATCGATTTCTACAAGGCCAAATCGATTTCCACACCTTGGAAATCGATTCTTGGAGGATTCAAATCGATTCCCATGTGCTGGAAATCGATTTCTGGGTGTCAAATCATACAGCAGCGGGTTTTCTCCGCTATCGGACCAATCTACATTCTCTAATTAACTTATCATTCAAGCCTAAGCTATTTATCACCAATTTGATTAGCCCAACACTCATAAATCATAACCTAAGGGTTCTCAAACTAATCCTTGGTCATCAATCTCACATTGCCTATTTATTTTCTCCCTATAGCTATGTTCTTATAGCATACGGTTAACAAAACACCATATCATGGCATCAACAACATGCTCATCATCATCAATTCATTAACAATCATACAAATCATGAACTCATAGTTATAAACATGTTATAACATCAGATTATTCATCAATCAATACTCATATAGCCAGAAAACAACATAACAACATTCATAGGCATACACAGGCATACATAGGGGTCATGGGTTAACCCCTTCATCTTAACCTATCCCAAAACCCACATATTCATGACCAATTTTCTCCCCCCATACCTGCTATGACGATTCACAGCCTAAGGGAAAAAGAACTGAGCCAAGTTCTGCTACGGTTCCTTCTTACGGGTTCAGCACTTGATCACGATCGCAACACTGGGAAGCAGAGTCAATCTTTAAGTTAAGGATTGAAAGGGAAAACAAATATAGGATTAGAAACTCACCTTGGTTTCTAACCTAGGAGATTAACTCTAGCAGCAGGGATAGACTAGTCAAACAACGGCGTGTTCTTGACGAAGAACACCAAAGCAGGATTCGTCCTTTTGGGTTTTCAAGAGCAAGAGATCAGTGAGCTCCTAGGGATGAGAAGAGGCAAAAAGTGAGTATAATAGGGTGTGGATACTAGGTTTAGGTCACACGCTATGTATATATAACTGTTAGGGACGTTTTAGGACGAATGGGCCGTACACAGTATAGCCCGATAACCCAAACGCATACACAAGCTCTGACACGCATGGGAATCGATTCCACAACCATGGAAATCGATTTTCCATTGGCCAAATCGATTTTCTTATCAAGGAAATCGATTTTGCCCTTTAAACAATCGATTTCCACTTTTTGGAAATCGATTTCTTTACCTGGAAATCGATTTCACTTTCATAAAACGTGTTTTTGGCCTTGACACCTGAATAAGACTTGTACATAATTATCTAAGCTTTCCAACGCATCCAAGATCACCTCGATCGGATGACTAGAACTCATGATATGGCCAAAACCGTGAAACAAGTTATTTAGACTCGGATGGATCAATTATTCTAAAGGCTGAACTACTACAACTATGAACTTATGCATCAAAAACAGGCATAAACAACATACTCAAACATCTATAATTAAGTATTAACACATATAGACATAGAAGTGAAAAGCAGGGTGTTACATGACACTTGGGAAATGGTGTTGCATTATTTGGTATCAGAGCCAGGCCGAGTCTTTTTGGGGTTGTAGGTTATGGTCTGTCTTGTTTGTGTTGTGTTCTCTGTGTGTGTCTCTACAGTTTGCTTTAGTTCTGTTGTGGTTTCTTGAGTTTGACAATTCTGGTTTTGAAGGTAGCAATGGCTGCTCAAAACCTGACTGCTGCTGTGAACGCCATACGTGAAATGGCTGCTACTATGGTTCAACGTGACGAACGAGCTGCCGGAGGTAGAGGACTGGACAAATTTCTTCGTCTGAATCCACCTCAATTCAAAGGTGAATTCAATCTTGAATTAGCTGAACGCTGGATCCAGACGCTAGAGAAAATTGTTGGAGCAATGAGATGTACTGAGAATGACAAGGTTGTTTATGCAACCTATATGCTGGTGGAGGATGCTGAATACTGGTGGGAAGGAGCCCGTCAGATGCTGAGTCATGATCAACAAGCTATTGACTAGAATGCTTTTGCAGGAAAGTTCCTAGAAAAGTATTTTCCTGAAAGTGCAAGGCACGAGAAAGAGATGGAGTTCCAGCTGAGACAAAGGGGAATGACCATAGCTGAATACGGGGCCAAGTTTGAAAGTCTGGGAAAGTTTTCAAATTACTTTCTGGACAACCCAAGAGAGGAGTGGAAGTGCAGAAATTTTGAAGGAGGTCTGAGATCAACTTGAAAAGAGCTGTTGTTCCTTTGGAAATTTCTGTTTTTCCGAGGCTGATGGAAAAGTGTCGTCTGATCGAGAGCTTGGAGCCCAAGGACAAGCGGGTATAGAGTTCTGGACCAAGCAAGTTTCAGAGAGGAAGCGGTGGTCGAGACAACAAATCTCGATGGAAGCCGTATGCAAAGCAACAAGATCAACGTTCTGTTAGAGGAAGCAGTGGGAGTTTCAGTCAGTCTGGGAACGTCCCAAATAAGTGCATGAAGTGTGGGAAGAGTAACCACATCACCAGAGACTGTTCGATCAAAGGAATTATCTGCTTCAAGTGTCGGAAGCCGGGACATATCTCACGGGAATGTATGCAACCAAAATTGGAACATTCTGTCAACAATGTCCAAGCTGTGAGGCCTAAGGCAAAAGGTAGAGTCTATACCATGGGAGGCGCTGAATGTAACACCCTGCTTTTCACCTCTATGTTTATATGTGCTAATATTGGCTTATAGATGTTTGCATATGTTGTTTTTGCTTGTTTTTGGTGCATAAGTTCATAGTTGAAATAGTTCAGCCTTTAGAATAATCGATCCATTCGAGTCCAAGTAACTTGTTTCACGGTTTTGGCCATATCTTGAGTTCTAGACATCCGATTGAACTGATCTTGGATTCGTTGGAAAGATTAGATACTTATCTACAAGTCTTATTTCAGATGTCGAGGCCAAAAAACATGTTTTCTGAGGGGGAAAATCGATTTGGGAAATCGATTTCCAGATGAAGAAAGCGATTTCCAGAAAGTGGAAATCGATTGCTTAAAGGGAAAAATCGATTTCTTTGGCAATAAAATCGATTTGGCCAATGGAAAATCGATTCCCTTGGTTGTGGAATCGATTCCCATGCATGTCAGAGCTTGTGTACGCGTTTGGGTGATCGGGCTATGCTGTGTACGGCCCATTCGTCCTAAAACGTCGCTAACAGCTATATATATAAGGCGTATGACCTAAACCCAGTCTCTACACCCTATTATACTCACTATTTGCCTCTTATCATCCCTAAGTGCTCTAATTGATCTCTTGCTCTAGAAAACCCAAAGGACGAATCCTGTTTTAGTGTTTTTCGTCAAGAACACGTCGTTGTTTGGCTAGTCTATCCCTGCTGCTAGAGTTAATCTCCTAAGTTAGAAACCAAGGTGAGTTTATAATCCTAGATTTTTTTTCCCTTTCAATCCTTAACTTAAAGATCGACTCTGCTTTCCAGTGTTGCGATCATGATCAAGTGCTGAACCCGTAAGAAGGAACCGTAGCAGAACTTGGCTCTGTACTCTTTCCCTTAGGCTGTGAATCGTCATACCAGGTATGGGGGGATAAAATTGGTCATGAATATGTGGGTTTTGGGATAGTTTAAGATGAAGGGGTTAACCCATGACCCCTATGTATGCCTGTGTATGCCTATGAATGTTGTTATGTTGTTTTCTAGCTATATGAGTATTGATCAATGAAAAATTTGATGTTATAACATGTTTATAACTATGAGTTCATAATTTATATGATTGTTGATGAATTGATGATGATTAGCACGTTGTTTATGCCATGGTATAGTGTTTTGTTAACCTTATACTATAAGAACATAGTTATAGGGAGAAAATAAATAGGCGATGCGAGATTAATGACCAAGGATTAGTTTGAGAACACGTAGGTTATGATTTATGAGTGTTGGACTAATCAAATTGGTGATAAATAGCTTAGGCTTGAATGATATGCCAATTATAGAACGTAGACTGGTCCGATAGCGGAGAAAACCCGTTGCTGAATGATCTGACACCCAGAAACCGATTTCCAGCACATGAAAATCGATTTGAATCCTCCAAGAACCGATTTCCAAGGTGTGGAAATTGATTTGGCCTTGAAGAAATTGATTTCTAGAATCGATTTTCCTTGTTCAAAATCGATTGGGAAAATCGATTTGAACATGTTGAAGTCGATTTCCAGAGATTGGAAATCGATTTGAAGACTTGAGAAATCGATTCCAGAGATTGGAAATCGATTCTCACGTGCCCAGGAGCAGTTTTGACCCCTTATGCTATATGGATAGTGTTATGTAGGCTTGTTGTAATCTTAATAAGATATGAATTGTGGTTTAGATATTAAGATTAAGTTATAATCTTAATAAGATATGAATTGTGGTTTAGATATTAAGGTTAAGTTATAATCTTAAAAAATATATGACTTGAGGTTTAAAAATTAAGATTAAGTTATAATCTTAATAAGATATGAATTGTGGTTAAGATATTAAGATTAAGTTATAATCTTAATAACTATATGACTTGAGGTTAAAATATTAAGATTAAGTTATAATCTTAATAAGATATGAATTGTGGTGTAGATATTAAGATTAAGTTACAATCTTAATAAATATATGACTTGAGGTTTAAATATTAAGATTAAGTTATAATCTTAATAAAATATTAATTGAGGTTTAGATAATAAGATTAAGTATAATACTTAATAAAGATAATGTTAAGTTAAGACTTAACAAAGAGAACAATTAATAAGATGAGGATGTTATTGGTAACGACGTACTGTTACCAATGTTGTTGGTTAAATCATTCTTGATGTTTATTGGTCAAGTTTGATGTTGATAAACCATATTTGATGCTTGTTGGTTAACGTTGATAGCCATGTAATGGTGTTGATGATGGATGGTTAGACATGTGTTTGCATATTGATGAACATTGCATGCATCATATGTTGAAGTTGATATGTTGGGTGGAAAGCAAACGATGAATCGCGATAGTGGAGGCCACGATGGCTGTTAACCCGGCCTAGCGGGTACATTGGGTATGGAAGTTCCAGGTGACATGGGCTAGCTACCTATTGTCGGAGTGACCTAATGAATAAGCTTGAGTACCCTGACTAGCCACTATACGTTATCAGGATTAGTGACAGTGTTCGGGGATGGCCCGTGGTCTAGCATATCATCCATGTTGATAACCGGACATGTACTCCTAATCGTCTTTCCAGAGTTAGAGTTGTTGGCCACATGCATACGGAGTAGTGATGTTGCATTCGCATTGAGATGCATCTTTGATATAAATATATTGATTATACATGTGTTGATTGATGTATGTTGTATGTCATCTTAATTACTATTCCATTCCGTATACATATATTTATGATTGTATTTCTCACCCCTATCTTTTGTTGTTCTTGTGCATATGATGTTGCATGTGCAGAGGAGGGTGAGCATGCGGACGAGGAGTGATCCCGTGGAGATCTCTCTTAGTAGTAGTAGTTAGGATTTACGTTCAGTTGTTCAGTTTTATTCCGATGTATTATCAATTTGTGTATACCAACTCTGATATGTGACATAGGGATTTGGGTTATGTTTATTATTTATGTTTTCCGCCGTTTTTTTTTTTTTTTTTTTTAAAGGATTTTGATTATTTCAGATTCCTATGTTTTGCGGTACATATGATGTAATGAACATTACCCTTGAGAAAATGTTTTTAATTTAATTGTTATATTATTCTTTTTTTAAAGACATGTATGATTTTACTTATGTTTTATAATATGCGGGGTAGTGGGTGTCACACTGAAGCTTCTCAAAATGAAGACTTAATCCAAGGTCAGTGTGTCATGGGAGGTAAATCCTTAACTGTACTGTTTGATTCAGGCGCAACGCATTCTTTTATTGCCTATGACTGTGTGAATCTGTTGGGATTACCTCTGTCTTATTTACCTTTTGATTTGGTAATTTCTACGCCTACTGCAAAGCCTGTTATAACTGCTAAAGTTTGTCTGAATTGTTCTATTTCTGTTAAAGATAGAACATTTTTGACTGATTTGATCTGTTTGCCTCTTTCGCAAATGGATGTAATCTTAGGAATGGATTGGTTATCTTCTAATCATATCCTGTTAGACTGTGAAATAAAACCCTAGTTTTCCGTAGTTGTGAGAATTCTGGATTTTTGAGTGCCAACCAAGTAAACGCTTCTTTGAGAGAAGGAGCTCAAGTATACATGTTACTATCTTCTTTGGAGGTCAAGAGCGAGCTAGTCTTAGAGCGTGTACCTGTCGTGAACGAGTTTCCGGAAGTTTTTCCTGAAGACGTACCAGATATGTCGCCAGTTCAGGACATTGAGTTTGCGATCGATCTTGTGCCAGGAATAGGACCAGTGTCAATGGCACCGTATCGAATGGCACCTGTTGAGTTGGAAACCTTGAAGGAACAGTAGGTAGACTTATTGGGGAAACAGTTTGTTAGACCCAATGTGTCGCCATGGGGAGCACCTGTGCTGTTGGTCAAAAAGAAAGATGGAACATCACGTGTATGTGTGGATTATCGCCATTTGAATAAGGTTACTATTAAGAACAAGTATCCACTTTCGAGGATAGATGATTTGATGGATGAGTTGAGGGGAGCGGCAGTTTTCTCCAAGATTGATTTGTGATCAGGTTATCACCAGATTCGAGGGAAGGCAGAGGATATACCGAAGACAGCGTTTCAAACAAGCTATAGGCACTACGAGTATCTTGTAATGCCGTTTGGTGTGACGACTGCTCCAGCTATATTCATGGATTATATGAATAGGATCTTTCGTCCATACCTAGATCAGTTTGTCGTTGTCTTCATAGATGACATACTCATCTTTTCGCGAGACCAGGAAGAACATGCTGAACATCTTAGTGTGGTTCTTCAAGTTCTCAAGGAGAAACAGTTATATGCAAAGCTGTCCAAGTGTGAGTTTTGGCTCGATGAAGGGCAGTTTTTGGGTCATGTAATTTCAAGAGAAGGAATTACTGTAGATCCGTCGAAAGTTGAAGCAGTTCTTGAGTGGGAGAGACCAACCACGGTGACTGAGATACGCAGTTTTGTGGGTTTGGCTAGGTATTATCGGAGATTTATCGAGGGATTTTCTAAGATTGTAGGACCTCTTACCCAATTGACGAGGAAGGATAAAGCGTTTGAATGGACTGAAGCCTATGAGCAGAGTTTTCAGGAGCTGAAAAAGAGGCTGACTACATCGCCTGTGTTGATATTGCCAGATCCAAGCGAACTTTTTGAAGTGTACTGTGACGCTTCATACCAGGGGTACGCTATGGTCTGATTCAGAATCGGAAGGTGGTAGCGTATGCCTCGAGACAGTTGAAAGTGCATGAGAAGAACTACCTAACTCATGATCAGGAGTTAGCAGCGGTAGTCTTTACGTTGAAGATTTGGAGGCACTACTTGTATGGTTCGACGTTTAATGTTTTCAGCGATCATAAGAGCTTGAAGTATCTGTTCGATCAGAAAGAGCTCAACATGAGGCAAAAACGGTGGCTGGAATTTTTGAAGGACTATGACTTTCAGTTGCAGTATCCGAGTTTGTTTTAAGAGGTATGTATAATTTCGAGGACGAAATTCTTTTAAGAGGGGTAGGAATGTAACGCCCCGATTTTCACGTTTTCTATTTCTTCAGTATTTTAACGTTTTTATTTTACGAGGTCTTAGGAATGGAAATAAAATATTCCGAGACCATAGTCATGCTCGACGATATCGTAGGAAGCTACGATTAAATTTTGAGTTGAAAACTCAAACGGAATCCGGTCTACGTTTTTACACTGACAGTATGATTTTACTGATCAGGAGACCTCAGATGGACACGTGAAGGAGACAGTAAGTCTTAGAATTCGATTCTCTATGTTTCGGTTAAATTTCACAAAAACTTCAGAAAAATCACTTCCTGACCTCCGTTCGAGCGGAAACGTCAATCGGGTGACGAACGGAGCCACATATGGATTTACCGGGACTCGCCAACGTATAAGCTTGATACCACATCATCTCAGGACATTTGGGAGAGTATGCCAGAGTCGTCATGACGTTTGGAAATATCTGGACGCAAAATGACCAAAATGCCCCTAACCTTAGTCTTTTACACTTTTACCATTTTACCCTTTTGGCAAATGACCATTTTGCCCTAAAGTGAGATTTTAAGAGGCTGAACTCAGCCCCTCCAGCCCTCATTTTCGCACAGCCCCTCTCCCTTTAGAACTCCAGAGTTGTTCTTGAGATAAACTCCATTTTCTTCTTGAAAAGCTTGAATCACTTGCTAGAATCACTTGATTCCTTGAGCAATCTTCCTTCATTTTAAGGTAAGATCACTTCTATGATCTCTTTGCTTCTTGAATCTCTCTTTATTTCAAGATCAAACTTCATTTTCATGAAAATCATTTCTTAGATCCAAAAGTTTGAAAATCCATAGGAAATTGTAGAAAAATCCTTTTGATGTGAGACCAATTTCTTTGAACTCACCTCATCATTCTCTACCTAAACCCAAGATCTTCTTTCCTATTGCCTTTGAATCCATGAAATGGAAAACCAAGATCAATTCCTAGCATTATTTCCTTTAGGGTGGCCGAAACCCTTAGGTAGAATTATTGAGTTTTGTTTTGATTGTTGTTTAATGTTTGATTGTTGTGTTGTTGTAGTTGGTGACGATTATCAGGAGGTTCGCTGAGTGAAAACGGAGGAATTCCAAGTTGGGCATCACTGCCTCAATTCGCTAAGCGGATTAAGCTACGCTAAGAGAATACAATGGAATTTCGCTACACGAATTCTGTTTCGCCGAGCGATCCAGAGGAGTTTCAAAAGAGGTGTAACCGCTTCCATTTTCTCTAAGCGTATACAACAAATTTCGCTATGCGAATTGAGTTCCGCTAAGCGAATTTCATGTTTCAGAAAATGCTAAAAATAGACTAAGTGGTTCAAACCTTGTTTCAAATCAAATGAGTTTTCAATTGTAAAAGTTGTTTGGTTTACAAAAGGAGTTTTTAACTCAAATTGTAAAGTTTTACGCTTAAAAACCTTAAGTTAAGTAATTAACTTAGAGTTGAAAACAAGGGTTAATTAAGTATAGTATGTGGTGAAACAAGACCATATACTATACCATTGATGACTTAGTACATCAATGACTTCATAAGACATAAACACAAACATGAAACATTTTGGGTTTTGAAACAGTAGTTCGATGTCGAACCGGTGATTCGGACCGCGATCAGTCGTTCAATTGTTTCAGTCTTGTGATGACTCGATCCCGGAGGGATCCTGAGATTTATCCGGTGCATAAAGGTTTTGTTTTTCAAAAGACGCGTATAGTTCCTGAGGAAGAGAACCTTAGTGGAACTCGAGGTTTACCCGGGGGGCAGACATTGCTTTTTTGCATCTGCTTTGTGTAAGCATTGCTATTTCATTTGCATAGTTGTAAGGCCTTGAGCCTAGGAGTTGAGCTTACACCTTGATGCTGGTGTGAATCTTACGGTGACGATCTTCAATGGTCTTTTTGGAGGTATCATGGTTGGAAGGGCTGACATGTGACCGGTTGGTAGCTCTTCTGTGTCGTGGCTAATCCGAGCAATACACTGATATCCTCTACTAGATGTCGTACTTTTCATGTTTGGTCGAGAGTGTTTCCGTAAAGCCAGATACGTGCACGTTACGAATATTGTAGCATCTTGCACATGGCTGGCAGAAACCGGAACATGTCCCCCCATTCACTCTCTCCGACGTTTTGTTAACTCCATGGAGTAGGGGTCAGAGTAGTACCTAGTGGCATTGGCATTGGGTCATGTACATTGCACTGCATTGCATGGCTATTGATGTTTACTTTTGCTGTTATACATCGCTGTATTGTTTAAGAATGCCTTATTTTATGCTGTTAACTGTTTAGCTTGATATTATGTTGTTAGCTGTTTAACATGTTTTATATTGAGAATTTTAATAAGCATGTTGGGTACGCTGTTACCTGGTGAGTCGTCCTGTTTTTACTATTACTGTTTTGCTGTGTTGATGAACGGGAATCTCACCCATATCTGTATGTTTTCTGCTGGTACTGGCTGTTGCTGCTTGAACAGATGGACGTGACGATGGTTCAGTCCCGTAGTTTCCTTGAGCCCGGAGGTGGTCTCTTTTTGTGGTTTAGTTTTGTAGTCGGCCAGACTGTGTCGGTATCTGTAGTAGTTTTGTAGTACCTTTTGGGAGCTACGACTCCTAGTACTTGTAGTATTTCTTATGTCAGTTATACATTAGACCTATGTCTTTATACAGTATTATTGATGTTTTCGTTCTCTATTTATGATTTTATGATACAGTATGTTCTAGAAATGCAAGGTGAACCTAAGTTCAGTTATTAGTATTACTTACCTTTACTAATCCCATTACATCTTGTGAAAAGAAAAAAAAAAACCGTATTTTCCGCATTAATAAATACTTTCGGCCTTACAAACGTTCGGAAATCTGACACTTGGGAAAGGGTGTTGCATTATTTGGTATCAGAGCCAGGCCGAGTCCTTTTGGGGTTTGTAGGTTATGGTCTGTCTTGTTTGTGTTGTGTTCTCTATGTGTTTCTCTGTTGTTTGCTTTTGTTTTGTTGTGGTTTCTTGAGTTTGACAGTTCTGGTTTTGAAGGTAGCAATGGCTGCTCAAAACCAGACTGCTGCTGTGAACGCCATACGGGAAATGGTTGCTGCTATGGTTCAACGTGACGAACGAGCTGCCGGAGGTAGAGGACTGGACGAATTTCTTCGTCGGAATCCACCTCAATTCAAAGGTGAATTCAATCCTGTATTAGCTGAACTCTGGATCCAGGCGCTAGAGAAAATCGTTGGAGCGATGAGATGTACTGAGAATGACAAGGTTGTTTATGCAACCTACATGCTGGTGGAGGATACTGAATACTGGAAGGAGCTCGTCAGATGCTGAGTCATGATCAACAAGCTGTTGACTAGAATGCTTTTAAAGGAAAGTTCATGGAAAAGTATTTTCCTGCAAGTGCAAGGCACGAGAAAGAGATGGAGTTCCATCTAAGACAAGGGGGAATGACCGTAGCCGAATACGGGGCCAAGTTTGAAAGTCTGGGAAAGTTTTCAAATTACTTTCTGGACAACCCATGAGAGGAGTGGAAATGCAAAAAATTTGAAGGTGGTCTGAGGATCGACTTGAAAAGAGCTATTGTTCCTCTGGAAATTTCTGTTTTTCCGAGGCTGATGGAAAAGTGTCGTCTGATCGAGAGCTTGGACCCCAAGGACAAGCGGGTACAGAGTTCTGGACCAAGCAAGTTTCAGAGAGGAAGCGGTGGTCGAGACAACAAATCTCGATGGAAGCCGTATGCAAAGCAATAAGATCAACGTTCTGTTGGAGGAAGCAGTGGGAGTTTTAGTCAGTCTGGGAACGTCCCAAACAAGTGCATGAAGTGTGGGAAGAGTAACCACATCACCAGAGACTGTTCGATCAAAGGAATTATCTGCTTCAAGTGTGGGAAACCGGGACATATCTCACGGGAATGTATGCAACCAAAATTGGAACATTTTGTCAATAATGTCCAAGCTGCGAGGACTAAGGCAAAAGGCAGAGTCTATACCATGGGACGCGCTGAAGCTTCTCAAAATGAAGACCTAATCCAAGGTCAGTGTGTCATGGGAGGTAAAATCTTAACTGTACTGTTTGATTCAGGCGCAAAGCATTCCTTTATTGCCTATGACTGTGTGAATCTGTTGGGATTACTTGTGTCTTCTTTACCTTTTGATTTGGTAATTTCTACGCCTACTGCGAAGCCTGTTATAACTGCTAAAATTTGTCTGAATTGTTCTATTTCTGTTAAAGATAGAACATTTTTGAATGATTTGATTTATTTGCCTCTTTCGCAAATGGATGTAATCTTAGGAATGGATTGGTTATCTTCTAATCAATTCTAGTTAGACTGTGCAAATAAAACCCTAGTTTTCCCTAGTTGTGAGAATTCTGGATTTTTTACTGCCAACCAAGTAAACGCTTCTTTGAGAGAAGGAGCTCAAGGATCCATGTTACTATCTTCTTTCGAGGTCAAGAGTGAGCTAGTCTTAGAGCGCGTACCTGTCGTGAATGAGTTTCCAGAAGTTTTTCCGAAAGACGTACCAGGTTTGCCGCCAGTCCGGGACATTGAGTTTGCGATCGATGTTGTGCCAGGAACAGGACCAGTGTCAATGGCACCGTATCGAGTGGCACCTGTTTAGTTGGAAACCTTGAAGGAACAGTTGGTAGACTTATTGGGGAAACAAATTGTTAGACCCAGTGTGTCGCCATGGGGAGCACCTGTGCTATTGGTGAAAAAAAAAAAGATGGAACATCACGCCTATGCGTGGATTATCGCCAGTTGAAAAAGTTTACTATTAAGAACAAGTATCCACTTCCGAGGATATATGATTTGATGGATCGGTTGAGGGGAGCGACAGTTTTCTCCAAGATTGATTTGCGATCAGATTATCACCAGATTCGTGTGAAGGCAGAGGATGTACCGAAGACAGCGTTTCGAACACGCTATAGGCACTACGAGTATCTTGTAATGCCGTTTGGTGTAACGAATGCTCCAGCTATATTCATGGATTATATGAATAGGATCTTTTGTCCATACCTAGATCTGTTTGTCGTTGTCTTCATAGACGACATACTCATCTTTTTGCGAGACCCGAAAGAACGTGCTGACCATCTTAGTGTGGTTCTTCAAGTTCTGAAGGAGAAACAGCAATATGCAAAGCAGTCCAAGTGTGAGTTTTGGCCCGATGAAGTGCAGTTTTTGGGTCATGTAATTTCAAGAGAAGGAATTGTTGTAGATCCGTCGAAAGTTGAAGCAAATCTTGAGTGGGAGAGACCAACCACAATGACTGAGATACGCAGTTTTGTGGGCTTGGCTTGGTATTATCGGAGGTTTATCGAGGGATTTTCTAAGATTGTAGGACCTCTTACCCAATTGACGAGGAAGGATAAAGCATTTGGATGGACTGAAGCCAGTGAGCAGAGTTTTCAGGAGCTGAAAAAGAGGCTGACTACATCGCCTATGTTGATATTGCCAGATCCAAGCGAACCTTTTGAAGTGTACTGTGACGCTTCATACAAGGGGTTAGGCTGTGTTCTGATGCAGAATCGAAGGTGGTAGCGTATGCCTCGAGACAGTTGAAAGTGCACGAGAAGAACTACCCAACTCATGATCTGGAGTTAGTAGCGGTAGTCTTTGCGTTGAAGATTTGGAGGCACTACTTGTATGGTTCGACGTTTAATGTTTTCAGCGATCATAAGAGCTTGAAGTATCTGTTCGATCAGAAAGAGCTCAACATGAGGCAAAGATGGTGGCTGGAATTTTTGAAGGACTATGACTTTCAGTTATAGTATCCGAGTTTGTTTTAAGAGGTATGTATAATTTCGAGGACGAAATTCTTTTAACAGGGGTAGGAATGTAATGCCCCGATTTTCACGCTTTCTATTTCTTCAGTATTTTAACGTTTTTATTTTATTCGAGGTCTTAGGAATGGAAATAACATATTCCGAGACAATTGTCATGCTCGACGATATCGTAGGAAGCTACGATTAAGTTTTGAGTCGAAAACTCAAATCGAATCCGGTCTGCGTTTTTACACTGACAGTATGATTTGACTGATCAGGAGACCTCAGATGGACCCGTGAAGGAGATAGTAAGTCTTAGAATTCGATTCTCTACGTTTTGGTTAAATTTCACAAAAACTTCAGAAAAATCACTTCCTGACCTCCGTTCGAGCGGAAACGTCAATCGGGTGACGAACGGAGCCACATATGGATTTACCGGGACTCGCCAACGTATAAGCTTGATACCACATCATCCCAGGACACTTGGAAGAGTATGCCAGAGTCGTCATGACGTTCGGAAATATCTGGACGCAAAATGACCAAAATGCCCCTAACCTTAGTCTTTTACACTTTTACCATTTTATCCTTTTGGCAAATGACCATTTTGCCCTTAAGTGAGCTTTTAAGAGGCTGAACTCAGCCCCTCCAGCCCTCATTTTCGCACAGCCCCTCTCCCTTTAGAACTCCATAGTTGTTCTTGAGAGAAACTCCATTTTCTTCTTGAAAAGCTTGAATCACTTGTTAGAATCACTTGATTCCTTCAGCAATCTTCCTTCATTTTAACGTAAGATCACTTCTATGATCTCTTAGCTTCTTGAATCTCTCTTTATTTCAAGATCATACTTCATTTTCATGAAAATCATTTCTTAGATCCAAAAGTTTGAAAATCCATAGGAAATTGTAGAAAAATCCTTTTGATGTGAGACCAATTTCTTTGAACTCACCTCATCATTCTCTACCTAAACCCAAGATCTTCTTTCCTATTGCCTTTGAATCCATTAAATGGAAAACCAAGATCAATTCCTAGCTTTATTTTCTTTAGGGTGGCCGAAACCCTTAGGTAGAATTATTGAGTTTTGTTTTGATTGTTGTTTAATGTTTGATTGTTGTGTTGTTGTAGTTGGTGACGATTTTCAGGAGGTTCACAAACCGATCAACCGACTTTGATCCGGATATCTACTCTTCAATAGGTATGGGGGGTGAACCTCATCACACCAAGATGATGGTAGTGAAGATGGTTGTTTAAGTTTATGTGTGGGTGAAACCCTTTAGTTTGGGTTCACTTTTATTTGTTAAGTCTTGTTAAGTTTTCTTGGAGAACAAAGTTGTCTTGATGAGTTCATGCTTTAGTATGTTGTAGTGTGCTTTAGCATATGTTGACGATGATATGATTGAATGAAAATCATTTCCATGTATGTTGAAATACCTACTTTGATTACTAGATCAAGTATGGACTTTTGTGCTTAATTATGATCCAATGATGTGTGTTATTGTTTATCATAATTGTGTAAGTTTTGTGAGCCATAATTTGGTTAGTTAGTGAAGCAAACCTTCACATTTGTTCCTAATAGGCTTTTGGTCATGACCTTGAGAAAAGGAAGAGTATGAGTAGTTCTTGAACAATTAAGTTTTCAAGTATGAATTAAAGTGGCTTATGTTTCAAAGAAAAACCATAAGTGATTTTGATCCAAAGATCAAACAAAGTTTCAATCTCAAAGTGTTTTCACCAAAGTGAAACATGTTTTATACCTTATCCTTAGTAATCAAGTAACTTAAAAATGAGACAAGAAGTGTTTTTCATGAAGAGAATCAAAATGGTTCCATAAGGTTTTCCTTTAACAAGGATAATGTCTTGTTTCAAGGCAAATTTCGCTAAGCGAAAACAGAGGAATTCCAAGTTGGGCATCACTGCCTCAATTTCGCTAAGCGGATTAAGCTTCGCTAAGCGAATACAATAGAATTTCGCTACACGAATTCTGTTTCGCCGAGCGATCCAAAGGAGTTTCAAAAGAGATGTAACCGCCTCCATTTTCGCTAAGTGTATACAACAAATTTCGCTACGCGAATTGAACTCCGCTAAGCGAATTTCTTGTTTCTGAAAATGCTAAAAATAGAGTAAGTGGTTCAAACATTGTTTCGAATCAAATGAGTTTTCAATTGTTAAAGTCGTTTGGTTTACAAAAGGAGTTTTTAACTCAAATTGTAAAGTTTTACACATAAAAACGTTAAGTTAAGTAATTAACTTAGAGTTGAAAACAAGGGTTAATTAAGTATTGTGGTGAAACAAGACCATATACTATACCATTGATGACTTAGTACATCAATGACTTCATAAGACATAAACACAAACATGAAACGTTTTGGGTTTTGAAACAATAGTTCGATGATGGACCGGTGATTCGGACCCCGATCAGTCGTTCAATTGTTTCAGTCTTGTGATGACTCGATCCCGGAGGGATCCCGAGATTTATCTGGTGGATAAAGGTTTTGTTTTTCAAAAGACGCGTATAGTTCCTGAGGAAGAGAACCTTAGTGGAACTCGAGGTTTACCCGGGGGGTAGACATTGCTTTTTCGCCAAAGACTTCAAGTAAGCTAGAACCAGTGCTATATAGCCAAAAATTGCAACAAAACCCATCCTTTCATCATGATTAGGATTCGGCCCTCCCATGGAAGAATAGGGAGAAAATTTCTTTTGGGTTCATGCTTCTAGACACTCAAAGTACACATCATGATGGGTTCATAGAAATTGGTTTCATGATCATAGGATTTTTCTACCATTTTCTATGGATTTTCAAAGTTCTAGATCTAAACTTGGATCTTCATGAATCAAATGATTCAAGAGATGAAATAGAGAGGTTGAGAGAGTTAAGATGAGGATCATACCTCCTAGGATCAAAGATTAGTGAAGAAGAAACAAGTTTTCACTCAAAAACTTCAACTTTTGAAGATCAAACTAGGGTTTTTGTGAAGAACTTTTGATGAACACTCAAGAACTCATGAAGAACATGAAGAACAAGAGAGAGAAGAGAGAGAAAGAGCAATGGCCGAAATGGCCAAGAGAGAGAAATAGAGAAATATATATATTGATGTCATGGCAAACTTGTAAATAACCAAAAGGGTAATTTGGTAATTCCTTCAAAGACTAGGGGCATTTTGGTCATTTCCCTTACAAATATCTAGATATTTCTAGAAAGGTAATGATGACATGGTGAGTCACAGGGTCAGAATGGTTATTCCATAAATTCTCAAGGGCAAAACTGTCTTTTCATTCAAGGGCAAATGGTAATTATGAAAAGGGTCAAGGGCATTTTAGTCATTTCATGTCCAGATATTTTCTAAATGTAATCATTACACTGACGAGTCACTGATGAGTCATAGCACACCATGTGACTTCAACCTTATCCATAGCGGGTCACTGAAATCTCGTATTCAGCTCCGTTCTGTACCCGATTTAGGTTTTCGCCCAAGAAAGTCGTATGACGACTTATTTATTTTCAATATTTCCAAAATAACCAATATTGTTGGAAATAAAATAAAAAACCTAACTATTTCATTCACGAGTCAAAATTAGGTTTTGATAGTAGGAAAAAACTACTATCCGTGAGGAACGCAGACCGGGCTTCGTTTGAGCTTTCGCCTGAAACTTAACCATGGCTTCCTATGGTTGTGTAGGACATCCCTATCCGGTCAGAATATTTTATTGCCATTTCTAAGGCCTCGAATAAAATATAAGTTCATATATACTGAAAAATTAGGAAAACTCGAAAATCGGGGTGTTACAGTATCACACCTCATGCTTGAAGAAGGAATTTCACTCAGATAGAGATTGATTCAGATCTCGACTTCTTCAGGAAACATGTAGGTATTTCTCTTATATTTCTAACAAAACCAAGATCACTTCATTAGGACGAGCATACCTCAAAATACGATGTTTGAGACGCATGATTATTGGCAGCAAACGCTTTACTTCAATCTTCGGTCTTTATGCTGTTGCAGCTTTTGTACTTTTGTCTTTATTCACGCTTTTCTTCTCTTTCTTCTATTAGAGTTGCTGAAGCTTTTATATTCTTATACTACAGTACTTGATGCTTTAGAACTTTATTGAAAAGGGTACCTCATTTTCTGGTCAAGCTTGGACGATGAATATCTTAATACTTGATTCAAAATTACTTCTCCACCCATCATAATGTTCTGCATTCTGAGTAGACGCTCGATTAGCTTCACTGGACGCTTCTTAACAGAGCTAAGGCGCTTCCTTATCCACATGGCACATTCACAAGGCTATATAACTCGTAGCATTCTGACCATTTAGGGTATTATGCTTCTTTGACCCAGTTACTGGCTGAATTAGGATTCGATGTCTTCATGAAACTTGTTTATATGGATATCAGCTTTAATGAGACACCGGTTTCATCAAATTCGAACACCATCATCTCAATATATGGCCATCATACGCTACAAAGGTATGACAGTCAGGAACGGCATCATGTCAGCAACTTACGGATGCATTTTGACGAAGATAGAGATCGATTTCGCTCTTGACCTCTTAACGAGAGTTGCAGATATTTCTTTGAGCCTTCCAAAGATACCAAGATCGATACTTTTGAAAATCTAAAGCTCCAGAAATTGTCAGCAGAATGTTGCATATTCGAATTGTCATGAACAGTATCACACCTCATGCTTGAAGAAGGAATTTCACTCAGATAGAGATTGATTCAGATCTCGACTTATTCAGGAAAGTGGTAGGTATTTCTCTTATCTTTCTAAAAAAACCAATATCACTTCATTAGGATGAGCATACCTCAAAATACGACGTTTCAGACGCTTGATTATCGACAGCAAACGCTTGACTTCAATCTTAAGTCTTTTTGCTGTTGCAGCTTTTGTACTTTATTCTTTATTCACGCTTTTTTTCTCTTTCTTCTATTGGAGTTGCTGAAGGTTTTGTCTTCTTCTATTACGGTACTAGATGCTTCAGAACTTTGTTGAAAAGGGTACCTCGTTTTCTATTGAAGCTTGGACTTTGAATATCTTAATATTTCATTCAAAATTGCTTCTCCACCCATCATAATGTTCTGTATTCCGAGTAGATGCTTGATTTGCTTTGCTGGACGCTTCTTAAATGAGCTAAGGCTCTTAGTTATCAACTTGGCACATTAACAAGGCTGTTTAACACGTAGCATTCTGACCATTTAGCGTATTATGCTTCTTTGACCTTGTTACTGGTCGAATTACGATACGATGTCTTCATGAAACTTGTTTATAAGGATATTAGCTTTTACGAGACACCGGTTTCATCCAATTCGAACACCATCAGCTCAATATATGGCCATCAGACGATACAAAGGTATGACAGTCAGGAACAGCATCACATCACCAACTTACGGATGCATTTTCACAAAGATAGAGATCGATTTCGCTCTTGACCTCTTCACGAGAGTTGCAGATATTTCTTTGAGCCTTCCAAAGATAACAAGATCAATACTTTTGAAAACCTAAAGCTCCTGAAATTGTCAGCAGAAGGTTGCATATTCGAATTGTCATGAACAGTATCACACCTCATGCTTGAAGAAGGAATTTCACTCAGATAGAGATTGATTCAAATATCGACTTCTGCATGAAATAGGTAGGTATTTCTCTTATCATTCTAAAAAAACCAAGATCACTTAGGGAACCATTTTGATTTTCTTCATGAAACCACTTCGTTTCTCATTTTTAGGGAATCAAAATGGTTCCCTAAGGTTGCATATTCGAATTGTCATGAACAGTATCACACCTCATCACACCAAGATGGTGGTAGTGAGAATGGTTGTTTAATTTTATGTGTGGGTGAAACCCTTTAGTTTGGGTTCACTTTTATATGTTAAGTTTTGTTAAGTTCTCTTGGAGAACAAGATTGTCATGATGAGTTTATGCTTGAGTATGTTGTAGTGTGCTTTATCATATGTTGATGAAGATATGATTAAATGAAAATCATTTCCATGTATGTTGAAAAACCTACTTTGATCACTAGATCAAGTATGGACTTTTATTGTTGATTATGAGACCATAATGTGTGATGGCTTGGATGTTTGATTATGATGTAGTAATGTGTATTATGGTTATCATGATTGTGTAAGTATTGTGAGCCATACTTTGATTGGTTGATGAAGTAAAACTTCACATTGATTCCTAGTTGGCTATTAGCCATGACCTTGAGGAAAGGAAGGATATGAATAGTTCTTGGACAAGTCAAGTTTTGATGTAAAGAAAGTGTTTTCAATAACTTGTGTTTTCCAAAGAAAAACCCTAAGTGACTTTAAATGGAATTAAATCTCAAAGTGCTTTCACCAAAGTGAAACATGTTTTATACCTTATCCTTAGTCCATATAGTTAATCAAGTAACTCAAAATGAGAAACGAAGTGGTTTCATGAAGAAAATCAAAATGGTTCCCTAAGGTTGATGTCTTGTTTTAAGGCAACTTTTCGCTAAGCGAATTTACTTTCGCTAAGCGAAAACAGGGAAAGTCTAAGTTGGGCATCACTGCCTCACTTTCGCTAAGCGAATTCATATTCGCTAAGCTAACCAAACGAGTTTCGCCACGCGAATTACGTCTCGCTGAGCTATCCAGAGAAGTCTCCAAAAGAGGTATAACCGCCTCCATTTCGCTAAGCGAAGTTATCCTCGCTAAGCGAAGAAAATGAAATTTCGCTACACGAATTCTGTTTCGCCGAGCGATCCAGAGGTGTTTCCAAAGAGGTGTAACCGTCTGAACTTGCGCTAAGCGAATTCATATTCGCTAAGCGAAGTCAATACATTTCACTATGCGATTTATGTCTCGCCGAGCGATCTAGAAGAGTTCCAAAAGAGGCATTATTGTTTCAATTTCGCTAAGCGAATTTAATTTCGCTAAGCGAATTCCATGTTCATAAAATGCTAAAAATAGAGTAAGTAAGCGTTTCAAAAATTGTTTCAAATCAAATGAGTTTTAATTGAGAAGTTGTTCTAGTTTACAAACGTTTTGGGTTTTGAAACAGTAGTTCGATTGACGGACCGGTGATTCGGATCCCAATCAGTCGTTCAATTGTTTCAGTCTTGTGATGACTCGATCCCGGAGGAATCACGAGATTTATTCGGTGGATAAAGGTTTTGTTTTTCAAAAGACGCGTATAGTTCCTAAGGAAGAGAGCCTTAGTAGACTTCGAGGTTTATCCGGGGGATAGACATTGCTTGATCGCATCTGCTTTGTGTAAGCATTGGCATTACATTTGCATAGTCGTAAGGCCTTGAGCCTAGGAGTTGAGCTTACACCTTGATGCGGGTGCGAATCTTACGGTGACGATCTTCAATGGTCTTTTCGGAGGTATCTGGGTTGGAAGGGCAGACATGTGGCCAGTTGGTAGCTCTTCTGTGTCGTGGCGAATCCGTGCAATACACTGATATCCTCTACTAGATGCCGTACTTTTCATGTTTGGTCGAGAGTGTTTCCGTAAAAGCCAGAAACGTGCACGTTACGAAGGTTGTAGCATCTTGCCCAAGGCTGGCGTGCACGGAACATGTCCTCCCATTCACTCTCTCCGACGTTTTGTTAGCTCCATGGAGTAGGGGTCAGAGTAGTACCCAGTGACATTGACATTGAGTCGTCTACATTGCATTGCATTGCATAGCTATTGATGTTTACATTTACTGTTACACATCGCTGTACTATTTAAGAATACCTTATATTATGCTGTCAACTGCTTAATATGTTTGACATTGAGAATTCTGTAAGCATGTTGGGTACGCTGTTATCCGGTGGGTCATCCCGTTTTTACTACTGCTGTTTTGTTGTGTTGATGAATGGGAATCTCACCCATATCTGTATGTTTTCTGTTGGTACTTGCTGTTGCTGTTTGAACAGATGGACGTGACGATGGTTCAGCCCAGTAGTTTCCTTGAGCCCTGAGGCGGACCTTCTTTCGTGGTCTAGTTTTGTTGTCGGCCAGACTATGTCAGTTTTGTAGTACTTTTGGGGAGCTACGACTCCTAGTACTTGTTGTATCAGTTATATATTAGACCTATGTCTGTATATAGCATTATTCCTTTTTCTGTTTATGTCCCTGTAATTATTATGCATATTGTTCTAGAAATGTATGGCGATCTTAAGTCCGTTATTAGTATTATTTACCTTTACTAAAATCCCATTGCATCTTGTGAAAAGAAAAAAAAAAAGAAAACCGTATTTTCCGCATTAAGAAATATTTTCGGCCTTATAAACGTTCGGGAATGTGACACTCGGGAAAGGGTGTTGCAGAAAATGTTTTTTTTTAATAATCTCTTATGTTTTCCTTTCTTCCCTTTCCTAACTTTTTCATTCAATTTGATACAACTAGCTAGATCCAATCCAACAACAATAACAGATATACTAAACCAAGTGTTAATATATATATATATATATATATATATATATATATATAATCGGTGTTAACAAAGATATATATACAAACATGGCAACAAAGTGTCAAAACTAAATACATCTAATTAAGCTATATATATGATTCCTACAAATTAAACCTATATGAATGTCAAACTAATTAAATACATCTAAGCTACATTATGATCTTTACAATAGCCAACAAAGAAGCTTGACCATTTTTCCTTGATGTCCTGAATATCATCGTTAGATAGCAAAGCCGGATTGTTGAAAGTCTGCAAGTTCACATAACATAAGAAAATTAAATTAAACATTTTGCTCATCAAGTAATAAAACAAGCATATAATAATTTAACTAACTCTTGTACTTAAAAATTCTATTAATAATTATCTCCGCCCATTGAGAAGTAACACTCGCGGAGACAATAGTGAACATATGTCTCATGACATAATATCCACACTCTCAGCCGCCACTTTGTCGATGAGATTACAAATGATAAACAATAAATTAATATAAGGTTATATAACGACTATTATATATATAACCTCTAGTTGAATCTCGAATTAACTACTTACACGTGGGCAAATCCATTGAGGCTTTTTACTCTTGACCCTACTTTTACCTTCCAAGCTATTACATGCCTGCATAGCTCTGTGATAAACAAAGAATATTGATACATCAAATATTAATACATATAGATAAACAAATGTAATATTACAAATTAAGAGTGAAGGAAGCTTGCTTACGTATCAACTACTTTCTTAAGAATTGTAGATGGGGTATGGTGCAGCAAGGTCCATTCCATTAGCACTGTTAGTTTCCTCAACATGAACACCAACTCCGCTTCCGCGACCACATCCATGGCCACGTCCACGTCCATGTCCAGCTCTAGTCTCGTTTCCTAGTTCCATAACTGACCTATAAGAATGAAGTCAGTCAAACTGCAACCAGAAACCAAAACATACAGCAGTTATCTACTCATATTTCTTCCAAGAAGTAAAGGAAAATGAAGAAAACAATGAAAAAGGGAAAAACAAGGTACTCGCTTGGCGACCCTATGCTCGCCCCGCGAGCTAAAAGGTCAGCCTGAGCAACAAATTACCGCCTTTCGGCCTCGCCGCGCGAAACTGATGCTCTCCTCGCGAGAATCAGAGATCACACAACATCAACACAACAGACCTATTCCCCAAAGGTTCCCGAAAGACTCGACTAGCTCTGATACCACTTGTAACACCCCTCCTTCGGTTGTTACTTCCGTAACCCCAAACAACATAAAGTACAAAAAAAAGTTTGTTGGTTTGCCTTTGGAAAACAGATTCCTTTACTCAGGTCTTACTTGCTATGAAAATAGTGATAATTTTTTTTTTCTTCATACAACACTGAAGAACATATACTCAAGATAATTTTTAACACTACTCACATACACATATACGTATCACCAGTTTAACAACACACATAGGAGACCCTGGACAACACGTCCGTTTCCAAAATGTATTGACAGAAGTAAAACGCTATAAGTCCAAAAAACTAGGTAGTGATGGGTCTGAGAATCATATCTCCAAAACCCTGGCTATTAGTAGCCACTTGCAGACTACCCAAAAGACACTACCTCAAAGGAAAACCTTAAGCTGGTCTAACACTAACAAAAGACGTACTTCTTAAACATACGACGTATCCCTGAAACTGGGTCTCGTCTTCAACCATCCATGCCTCTTCGTCGTCAGCATCGAGCAGTTCATGCTATAGGGTCCCGAAGTGACCCAGAGGACTATTGACAAACATCTGTACATGTATCCAAAAACACAACAGGGTGTCCAACATGTACAGGCAAGGGTGAGAAACCAATATATGAATCCCAAAACAACAACTATATACCCAAACACAGACATCAGATTCATATAAGCATGCCTCACATAATCATCATCATACATAACATAGTACAACATATCATAGTACTAAAGTAAATCACAAGGGCTTCGTGCCCAACAGTCAACGTTATTTTCAAAAACCTATGCATGAACACTTCCACATATATCAACTAACGTTCAGTTCTTAATTTCCAGAGATCCCATCATCTTTCAACGAGCTGATCAGGCTCAAAATTCATTGGCCGACAGGCAACAATGTCTAGCCCCAACTGGCCAAACATAAGTACATGAATCCCATGAGATCTCACATGAGCGAGCAAATCAGAGGTACTTACAATGTAAACTTGTTATACTATATTGTGCAATTCAAGGCACAATACGAACACACAGCACGTATGACACCATTGTCCATCAAGGCACAATGTTACATGATGACATAAGTCACCCCAGGTTTCCTTGCCATCAAGGTCCCCTCATTTCGCAGCACGTCTGCCAAAAACATATATGCATGAGAAAACATTTGTTTTCGTCTGTTTATCTTTGTCGCATCAATATTTCCTAGTTGAAGCATCAATGCTATCAACCACCATAATGTCTTAGACTCTTTAAGCCTTTAAAACATTTTTCTCAAAAACTACACATAGAGTCCAAAACTCAAAAAGGACATGCAGTCCACACAACTCAAACCCAAAAATCCCTAACTAGGGATGGCAAAGTGGGTTGTGACCCGCGGGTCAGCCTGCCAACCCGCCAGAATTTGGCGGGGTGGGTTGGGGTTCTCAACCCACCAACCCACTTTGACCAGCCCCGCTTAACCCACCAGAAAGTGGGTTGGTGGCGGGACGGGACGGGTTGACCTGCCAACCCGCGATATTAAAAAATAAATTTTTTATTAATTTATTAATTATTTAATATTATTTAATTTAATATAATTGTTACTTGGAATTATTTCATACTACAAAAATAATGTCTTTACTTTTGTAACACAAATTGTATGTTATAAAATAAGATTATTCCAATTTTTTAATAATAATTTAAGAAAGGATAGGAAGATTGTCCAAAAAAAAAGGAATGTTGTATGATTTTTTGTTAATTTTTTTATTTTTATAACGGGTCAACCCGCCAACCCACCAACCCAAATTATGTTTTTATGTGTTTGGCGGGCCAACCCGCCAACCCACCATTAGGCGGGGTGGGTTGGGGGTTCAACCCATATGTCTAAAACGGGTTGACCCGCCCCGCCCCCGTTTTAGGTGGGTCAATGGCGGGGCGGGGTGGGGCGGGGCGGGTTGACCCACTGTGCCATTCCTATCCCTAACCGATGCACCAGTTTCGGATTTTGGATTTTACAACTCAAAAACATCCGCAAAGCCCCTTGGACCACAAAGAATATCCACTAGCTTATAGGACCAACACCTAACACGGATCCTTGATCCACATGTTCTGCAGAACCCTAGAACCCCGACGTCTCGGTTTCTAGGTTCCAAACCAAAAACCACATTTCTCTTTTGAAAACTCAAAACCAAAACCCAAATCTCCGAAGGCTACACAAAGCCTTCAGGATCGGTTTTCCAGAAAACAAAACTCGTGGTTGAAAACCACTTTTTTTCTCTTTCGTTGTATTTCGGTAAAATGCAATACTTTGAATTACGGTTCATAAAAACCCTTTCTCATGGATAAAACAATTTATTTTGAAACCACGTTTCCATAAACACTTTTGCTTGAAAAGGTTCACTTTATCACTTTAAAAACTACCCTTGTCTCGAAAACACACTTTTTACCTCAAAACCTTGTTTTTCTCAATTAAAACATTTTTTTCTCTTTTCCCGTTTATGTCAACTCAACCTTTAATAAAGTAAATGTTTATTTTTCTTTATTCACAACAGCCAATTTATTTCCTTTTTCTTCCAAAGTTCATTGAAAAATTTTAATACTATTATTTTTCTTATCCAACGTCCCAAACTTTTTGAAGCTTTTACATCTCACGATTTTGGATCCTAACAGATGTTAGGTCCTTTAATATAATAATCCCCATGATAGGCATATTATACATCGATACATCACAATCCAATGCCAGACAATAAAATCAGGCATAAACAGGTAATTTCAGATATAGGCAATTATCAGCACGTAATTTAAACCATTCCACAAACAATCAAACACAGATAAATAATTACACTCCAGATACACAACTACAACATATAGCTGTCGGAATTTGGAATTCCTCAGGTTATCTCCCATTACCTCTCGGAGTTCCTAGTGTAGTGACGAATCTCCCAATCGAATCGAACGTTGTTCGATCTTTCGCTCGATTACCCGACAATCACTACACACATACAATCAATCAACTTATTAACACAAAACACAAAATTTCTCCTATTCCCTTTCCTCTAGGGTTCGGCCTCTTGCTATTAAAAATAGTTAGGGAGCTCCAAAAATTCTCATCTTATGGATTCTATACTAACTAAGTGTGCTAAACCTAGATTCAAGCTTAAAATACCAAATTCAACCAAAACTCTACTCACCCAAGGAGGGGGTAGGTTTGGCCTCTATGTCCCATTGGAGCTAGAGAGCTCCTTTGATTTCCAAATCTTGGATTATGATAGATGATCATGAATCTAGTGCAAGAAATTTGGTTTGACATTAAAAGGACTTTTCTATAATTTTTCATGGATTTTTGAAGTTTATGGGTCAAAAACCCTAACCTCCATGAATCTAGAATTTTAAGAGATGAATAGAGAGATTAAGAGAGCTAGGATGGAGTTAATACCTCCTTGATGCTAAAGCTTGAGAAGAAAACAACTTGTTTTCACCAAATTCCTTGAAGATTCAAGATCAAAAGAAGAGAAGGAATGGTAACTTAGAGAGAAAATGAAGAACAAAAGTGAGAAGGGGGAAAAAGAGAAGATGGCCGAATGGCCTAGTGGGTGGGGCAAAGTGCATGAGATATTTTTCATTAAGGGTAGTTTAGTCATTTACTTAAGGATAATTTGGTAATTTCCTTAAAAGACGAAGGGCATTTTGGTCATTTCATGTCCAGATATTTTGAAAATCATCATGACATCGGCACACATGCCAAGGTGACTTGATCTGATGTTACTTCAAGATTATCCGTTAGCGGGTCTCGTTAAATCCTTCTACGCCTCCAATTGTCTCCCAGTTCGAATATTCGCCCGAATAGTTTATATTATTTTCACTTTTTAACGTCAAGAACTGAAATTAGCAAATATGTAGAAAATCAAATTCTAAGACTATCTGCCTTGTTCACCAGTCAAAATTAGTCTTTATAGTTGTAAAACACTACTATATGTGAAAACGTAGACCGAGCTCTTTTTGAGTTTTCGACCCAAAATTTAACCGTAACTCCCTATGGTAGTGTAGAGCGTGATTATGGTCTCAGTTTATTTTATTTCACTCTCTAGACGCTTCAATAAAATAAAAACTTATAAATACTTCTTAATTAGTATTAGAAGGCTCGAAAAATCGGGGTGTTACACCTGCATTCATAACCTTACCCATAATCTTGCTAAGGTCCAGGTATCCATACAAGTGGCTGGTGTTATTTGAGACACTTAGGCGATGCATAGCCCTATAAGATAAAGAAATAAATTAATGTTAATTATAAAACTGATTTACAAATAAAAGTACTTACGTGCACCATAATTGTTGAACGTTACCGCAAAGTCATTTATCCATGTATAAATCGACCATATCTTTCCCAGTGATTAGAAAAAGCCCATTTAATCCCTCGCTGCTATCGTGCTCCAAAGGCAGAAATAAATCTTCCGTCATATATTTCATCGCCACTCCAGCCATTTGTAATAACGGAGAAATTTTAGGTGGATAAGCTTTCTCAACATCCTACACAACAATAAAACATTAGTAAACATCAGTTAATTAAGTTATTCTAATTGAAAGACATAAAACATTATGAATTAATACCTTTGGTGCATGTGCATCATCCTCATCCTCATGTAGCTGACGAAGATCCTCGTCCTCCCCGTCTATATTATCCTCATGCTCATCCTTCTCCTTAGCTAACAGATGTGTATCATCACAGCTCCCCTTTGTGCTCACATTAACAGAAGGTTGGACACCCGGAGTTTGTTGTGAAAGACCCATAGATGACATATGTTATCTAAACTCTGCCACCATCTCAGGGTAAACTGCCTGTCTAAGGTCCGCCATAATTTGCGGAAGAACCTCCCATCTAACATCCGCAATAACGTGCGGAAGGACCTCTTGTCTGACCTCCTCTCGGATGGCACTGCGGTCGTCATGACGTGATCTTGCTCTGTGGTACGTCCGCACGCCTACAAACCCTCCAACACCAAGGACACGACTAGGGTGGTCTTCCTTCCCAAGGGTTGTAGCCAAGGTATCTCGACGCGAGCTACAAGGAACAAATGATCCTTGGGAGCTCTGTTCAACCAAAGACTCCTACAACATATAATTCACAAAATGTGTAAGACGGTGTGTAAACTTGTTACAATTACAATTAAAATTGAAATTGAATATTTACATAAAATCTTGTCAGCAACAACGCGTGTCGACTCAGATGTATACTCCCCAGATGGTTTTTGTCAGGCTTTAATCCATGTGACATGGCGTGGGGGTGCAGCTGGAGGATGAATGTGACGTCCCCAAGTCCCACTCGAGGAAATCCCATTATTTTAGAACCCAAATATACAATTATAACTTAACGATTGCGCGCTTCTTAAAACAGCGATGACATATAATCAATATAAGAACGCACAACATCAGAGTGAACACAACGGGATAAATGAAACATCCACACACACAGTAGGGCTAAGTGATAATACAGACGAAAGTACATAATAAAACTGAAAACATAAACAAGATACATCCAAGGACCTCCAATCCATCTTAACTATAGACATTGATCATTATCATAGATCTCCCAACTACTATTATGCCTCGATCAATACTTAATAATTGCCTCACCAGCTGAGATTGATCTTAAAGGTTCACTTCTTATCAATCAAAACTATACCTCAATCAAAACTTCTATCACTTCTTGTCTATCCTGCTAAAAGAATGTTCGCAGTAAAAACTACACTTACTCCCAACCGACCATCCAAAGATCAAATCGTTTTCCTTACTCGTCTACTTGAGTTGAGGTTGATCAGTTGTCAGTCTCCACTCGGTCCTTGAAGATTAAGGAAAGGAATTTCAGCAAAGGAAATTTTTCTTAGTCTTATTGCCATAAGAAGGTATATAGAAGAATTTCACTACTCTGAAAAGAATACAGGAATATCCAGTATGTAAAAAGATTCTTCAGTAGGTTCGTGAGTGTAAAAATGTATAGCTAGTACATGTTTACAATCATGACTCTAGTATAGTCCCTTCTTTCACAAGAATCTTCCAACAGATTAGGGAATCAAAAGATAAACAGTCTGGCAAAAACAAATCAGACTGGATCATATTTACCAAAAGTAAAAGTGACTAGACTAAGTTTCATCAAGAAACTTCCAGTATCAAGAATTTGTCTGTGTTACAACTCATGAAATAGTCATAACCAATCTTTCAATAGAATGACATGAAAATGTCCAGACCAATGGAAACTATTAACCCAATCCACTCAAATGTCTAATACACTGAGGATTATGTAGGAGTGTGAGTACAAATGCTCGTTTGGGATCGCATGCCCTAAGAAATTCACTACCATTGAGTCAGAATTCGCACTTAAGTAACTTCATGACAGCTCTTCTTACGTAGGGTCCGCAATACTTAATGCAGAGTTTCCCCATGCTCCTCGTGAGTGTAACACCCCTTCTCGGTGTCACAGTTCGTATTCCAAATTTTCTTTTTCGGTTAATTAAAACTTTTTCGAAAATAATCATTAGATTAGTTGCAAAAATCTGATACCAATTGAAAATTTTAATAACAGCTGAAAAAAAATTCAAACTCATCATCTATAAAACTCATTCAACCTCGCCATAAGACGTATATCACTTCAATCTCTTAATACATATCATACTGAGTCACGGTCAAAAGACCTGACTTAAACGTCAAAAGTTCTAAGTTTTGGTCTAATAAAACTCTAAGAACAATAAAGTACCTAGCATGCATCGTACCAATAAGATTGGGCTTCGTCATCAACAGTCCACCCGCCTTCGTCATCAACACCAAGGAACTCAGCTACAAGGTTCCACAGTGACCCAGAGGAGCGATGGAAAATATCTGTACATGTGTTCAAAAAATACAACAGGGTGTCCAACATGTACAGGCAAGGGTGAGATACTCGTTCACAAGTTTATCATAATAGCCACACAAGTAAAGTAGTATACAATAATACATACATCCACATATAAATACAGTTGTATTAACAAATATTCATATGACATAATATCTCAAACATCATCATGAGTTATAATAATGCATGAGACTTCAATATCAACTTTCTAATCCATGTTCTTCAGAGATTCCTAACTTCCCTTCCTCGAGCGATAGGCCAGGAACACTTCCACAACACAATTGTTCTCATGAGTCGGCCTCTTAATTTAGGTCCGAACTCCAATTGTTCCGGGGTACGACGTCCAATCATATCATGAATAGTCCAGTCTCTGATTGAGCTCATTCGTGTTGGGCAACCGATTTAACACAGCATGGGGTCGCGATGCCTCCGGCTACTCGTGGAGTTTCGAACACAGAATGCCCCTATAGACCTAGTGGTCCTAAGTGGCTCATATTCTCAACCACTTGGATTGTAGCTCGGTTCAAATGGCACGTCGGCCGACTCATGTATGTATGCAGAAAGTTTTCTGTTTTCTTTTTCGTTCAATTCTTTCTTTTTCTGTCAAGGCATATAGCTCATGACTCGTTTTAAAGGATATATAACCCGTTCATTCAAAATCCTAGACACGTAGTCCAAGTTCATAATTTCACGAAGTACTAGACCGACGTCGCGGACACTAGACTCGTATATAGGACACTAAGTCCGTTCATTTTCAAAACACAGGACACGTAGTCCGAGTGCTCAATCCACGATGTACTAGGCCGACGTCGCGGACACTAGACTCCAATATAGGACACTAAGTCCGTTCTTTTCAAAACACAGGACACGTAGTCCGAGTGCTCAATTCACAGATCACAAGCCCGACGTCTCGGTGACTAGGTTCATGTGCTCCACATGCGTGAAGGAGTAATCAGTTTTATCAAATTTCATTTTCGTAGTTCAAATCTTAAAAACAAAAATCAGAATCTCTTTGGTATAAACAAAACTCGTTTTCGCTCTAAAACGTGTTTTCCACAAAAACTTCTCTTTACAAACCATTCGCAAAGGCTCAAGTCCTAAAGATTCATTTTCAAAGGATTTTGGCTTTAAATACCTTTTCTAAAGGTTCCATCAATTTAAAACATTTTTCTAAAGATTGTTGTCGGGGCAAACTTTCATGAAGAGACATTTTCGTTTTCAGAACATCAAATACTTTCAGAAGGTTCTTTCTTTGACAACTAGATATTTCTCATGGTTTTATTTCTTTGTACAACATGTTTAGAAAATAATGATAAGGCAATTTTTCACTATTTTCCTCACTCCGCTCTATTCCTTAAGTCTTGTTCAAAAATTCCTCTTATGTTCTTAACTTAGTGGCTTTTTAGTAAAATTGGCCATTATAACATTTAGCTTAGAAGCTTTTCATCTCTCAAATAAAAACATTTCCAAATCGTTGATTAAGACTTTTAAGTAGCTTAATCTTCATTATTGAGCTATAGCCAGTGCTATGCTCTTAACTAGTCTAGGATATATATATATATATATATATATATATATATATATATATATATATATATATACACACACACACACACACACACACACATCAACCCTCAACTCAACATCATCTCATCCAAGGCATCAATGCCACAATTCATATTTCAATATCCAATATCTCATTCAAGGCAATAACGCCACAATCCATATTTCAATATCCAATATCTCATTCAGGCTAATAACGCCACAATTCATATTTCAATATCCAATCACGCACTTACCAAATAATTCTCATATATACGTCACAAGAGAAATCATTAACATTGATTCAAATAACATCATCACAATCATACCACAGCCAACCTTATGCGGCTATCAAACTTATTGGAGTTAATCTCCCCTTACCTCTCGAAGCTTCTCAGTTAGCGGAAAGTCACCCGACCGATCCGAAAGTCGCCCGGTTTCTCGTCCGATTACCTGAGAACAACTGCAAATACACAATCAATCCAAACATCAATAGCTAACAAAACAAATTCTCCCTATATCCCTTGACCTAGGTTCGGCCATATAGCTAAGAAATTAGCTAGGGATGTCTAAAAATTTCTATCTCTTGGAGTAAGGATCCTTAAGTAACCTTAACACCAAATCAAGTCTCAATTTTGAAACTTGAATCAAAAATTCATATTTTCCCCAAATTGGTGGTTAGACCATCCTATGATTAAATAGGCTAGGGAAGTTTTTTGATCACATACTTTTGGATTCAAGGCTCTCTAAGTGTGATAGAATTAGATCAATGCTTCCTATACAAAAGGGTGAGATTCGGCCTCTCATACCCATATGAGCTAGAGGGATATTTTGGTTAAAATATCTTGTATTAGGGAAGAGGATGATGGTACTAGCTCATAGAAATTGGTTTGACATTAAAAGGATTTTTCTACAATTTTCCAGAGATTTTTGAAGTTTGGATCTAGAACTTGAAATCTACTTGAATCATGGTTTTCAAACATGAATTAAGATAACATTAATGAGGTTTAAGGATCGAAGAAGTGATCTTACCTCTTGGAGCAATGAAAATGAGCAAGAAACCTCACTTGATTCACCAAAAATGGTTAGAGATCAAGCTTGAAAATGGAGAGAAAGCTTGAAGAGAAATGGTGTTAGGAGAAAAAATGGTGGAGGGGCTGCCTTGGCTGGTCTATTTCATGGGAGATGAAGGGAGGACAAGGATGTCCACAATTTTTTTCATTAAGGGCATTATGGTCTATTCCATAGGACCAAATGGTCATTTCTTTAAAAGACCAAGGGCATTTTGGTCATTTCGCGTCCATATATTTTCTAAAACCATCATGACCTTGGGTAGGCATCCTAATGTGATTTGACTTGATGTGACATCAAGATTATCAGTTAGCGGGTCCCGGTAAATCCATATGCAGCTACGTTCGTCTCCCGGTTTGAGTTTTCGCCCGAATAGTTTATATTATTTCACTTTTTAACGTCAATAACCAATTTTAGCAAAATTGTAGAGAATCGAATTCTAAGACTAAATACCTCGTTCACAAGTCAAAATTAGGTCTTTATTGTAGTAAAATACTACTGTCAGTGAAAAACGCAGACCGGGCTCTGTCTGAGTTTTCAGCTCAAAATTTAATCGTAGCTTCCTGCGATAGCGTTGAGCATGAATATGGTCTCGGTTTATTTTATTTCATTTTCTAAAACCTTGAATAAAATGCAAACTTAATTATACAACTTAGTGATTTATAAAAGCGGTGAAGAATCCTTCTGAGCCGCATGCTAATCCTTATTTTGCTCTGCTACGGTTTGCATGCTGATTGCACCATGACAACTTTTTCAGATTGCCCATGGGAACTATTGTTCCCCGATTTAAACATTCCTCCTCCTTCTTCATCTCATTCTCCTAAGCTTAATATTTCCTCTATTTCTCCTTCTTCTCAGCCTGCTTTATCTCACATAAAGAAAACATTTGCGTAGGCATTGAATAATGCATGTGATGTGCCATTGAGTCAACTCCTTATCCCATGTATGAAGGGAGATGTGGTTGTTGTTAAAATCCCTCAAGAAGAATATATAGCTGGGGTTGAAGGGTGCAAAAATCATTTGCATGGTCGACTTGTTTTAACAAAGGGTGATGCTCCTATTAAGATTGCTGATTTACATATGAAATTGCAAAAACTATGGAAGTCTATAGGAAACTGGCGTGTGACCCCCATTGGAAAGGGTTTTTATGAATTTGCTTTTTCCTCCATTGAAGACTTGAGGAGTGTTCTTGTTGTGGGATCTTGGCCAATGCATCCAGGAGCGTTAAAGGTTTTCTCATGGACTCTGGACTTTAATCCTCATTTTGTGAAGCAAACCAATTGCCAATGTTGGATTCGTATTCATTGTTTACCTCAAGAATACTGGAGAAAAAACTCTCTGTTTGCTATTGCCAGAGGAGTGGGAATCCCATTGGCCCTTGATGAAGCCACGAGTAATAGATATTTGGGTCATTATGCACGCATTTTGATAGAAGTTGACTTATCAAAACCCTTGCAAGATCAGATATTAGTTGAGAGAGATAACTATGCCTTTCTGGTTGATATCCAGTATGAGTATCTTCCTCCCTTCTGCAGTTCTTGTGTTACAATTGGGCACGTTGTTCATGATTGTAAGAATAATCCGAAGTATCAAGAAATCAAGAAGGATCAAGTCAGTAAAAAAGAGTAATATTGTTGCCTTGCCTCCTAAGAAAACAGTTCTTCGATATGTTCCTAAGCAACAAGGTATTGCTCGTGATCAGAATGGGAAAAATATAAATAATGATGGTGAGCCTAGTAATATTAATGCTGTCATAAATGAGTGTGTTAATGAGGCTGATCTGATAATGCTAAATGATGAAAAATAAGAAGAGGATAATATGTTGCATCAGCCTGATGACACTCATGTTTCGAATAAGGATCCTATTATTGAAGATATCAGAGTTCTTGAAGGAAATAAAGGTCCTTTCCTTCCAAGTAATACTCCTCATGTGTTGGAGCAAATTGCTGTTGAGGTTGCTTCTGAGGAAAAATCTTAATCCTTTGTTCCTAATTCTGAGCCCAATTCTCCTAACGCTGATGCTTCCAGTGGCTTCCAAAAATTTGCCTTTGCAGAAGATGCTATAAATGGTAAAATGTTTCAAACCCCTCATAATATAGACAATCCTGTGGCTGCCAGAGATTTACATATTGCGACTAGAAGGAAGTTTTGGGACAAGGATCAATGTGATGATCAGCAGAGCCAGGATAATACTGCTCAGGATGATTTCATAGATGTTCAGGATGATTCAAATGATGTTTCTAATGGCTCTAAATATTTAAATACTTCTCAAGATCAAGTGAAAGAGGTAGAGTTCTTTTAGGTTTTGTCAAAATCAGGAAAAAAGAAGTTAAGGCAGAGGAAAAAGAGGATAGAAAATTTAAAATCTGCTGGTTATACAACCCGATCAAAGGGTGGAACGTCTAAAGCTGGTCAATAATGAAGATCTTATACTGGAATATGAAAGGTATTGGTAACTTAGATTCTAGATTAGTTCTTAAAAAGCTTTGCTATCTTCATAAGCCAGACTTCTTATTTATTTCAGAACCTTGGATTGAATATTCTAATCTTTCAAAGGGTTTTGTTAATAGCTTAAATTTAAAGCTGTTTGCTATTAATGATAGGGGAACCATTGCTCCGAATATTTGGTGCTTTTGCAAGATCTCCTTTGATCCTGTTATCCTTGTCAGGTCTGATCAGCATGTGTCTTTCTCAGTTTTTGTTGAAATGCAGGAGTTGTTTATTTCAGCAATCTATGCTTCAACTAATTACATTGTAAGAAGATCCCTCTAAAATGAGTTGACTACTCTTGAGTCAAATAATCTTGGACCTTGGTGCTTTATAGGTGATTTCAATGCAATTCTTGGAGCTCATGAATATAGAGGTAGAGGATCTCCCAGTAGAGTTTCCTGTGATGAGTTTCGAAATTGGTCTGATGCTGGACAGTATATTCATATTAATACAAGAGGTTCTCAGTTCACTTGGACTAATGGTAGGAAGCAAAGTGCTTATACTGAAAAAAGGCTTGACAGATCCATTTGTAATGTTGCTTGGATTGACTTCTGGAATAGTATAGATTGTTGCACTCTCACAAGAAGCAAATCAGACCATTTCCCTCTGCTCTTGAACATGAAAAATGAGGTCAGAGATCATGGTTCCTCTTTTAAATTCATGAAGATATGGGCTGCTCACCCTGATTGTGTTCATATTGTTGAGTCTGCATGGAAAGAAAATATTATTGGCTGTCCAATGTATGTTCTCACTCAAAAATTAAAGAAATTGAAAATGAAGTTAAAGCAGTGCAACAAGGATTGCTTTGGTAATGTTAATAGTATGGTCAAAACTACTCTGAACAATGTTGATGCTATTCAGCAGGATATTAATCTCTTTGGTCTCTCTAATGAGTTGTTTGACAAAGAGAAAACTGCTCAAGTGGAGTTGTAAAATGCTTTGGATTTTGAGGAGGATTTCTGGAAGGAAAAATCTAGATTAGATTGGAATATTCATGGGGACAGGAATACTGAATTTTTCCATCGAATGACTAAGATTAGACAGGCCACAAAGCAAATTTCTGTTTTGAAAAATGGTGATCATGTTTTGTCTTCAAATACAGATATTGAGCAGCACATTTTACAGTACTATGAAGGAATGTTTGCTTCTGAGAACCAATGTCAACCTAATGATCTAATTCAGGAGGTGATTCCCTCCTTGGTTTCTCATCAAGACAATTCAATGATCACTCATGTTCCTTTAATGGAGGAAGTCAAATCTGCTGTGTTTTCATTAAATGGAAATAGTGCTCCTGGACCCGATGGCTTTGGTGGATTCTTTTTCCATAAAAACTGGGATATTATAGCTGATGATGTGCATAATGTTGTTTCGCAATTCTTCAAGCATGGATAGATCCTTCCAAACCTAAACTCTAATGTGATTGTGTTAATTCCCAATATTTCTGGTGCTGAAAAGATTGAACAATATCGACCCATTGCTTTAGCCAACTTTCAATTCAAGATCATTACAAAGGTTTTGGCTGATAGATTGGCCATTATTGCTCCAAAGCTTATTTCTGAGAATCAAAGGGGCTTTTTTAGAGGAAGATAGATTTTGGATTGTATTTGCACTGCTTCAGAATCGATTAACTTGCTGGACAAGAAAGCTTTTGGTGGGCAAATGGCAATGAAAATTGATATTAAAAAAGCCTTTGACACTATTGATTGGAATTTTTTTATTCAAGTTCTAAGAGCTTTTGGGTTTGCTGACCAGTTTTGTGATTGGATTGGAAGTATTCTTCAATCTGCCGTGCTCACTCTTTCAATTAATGGTAAAAGTGTTGGTTTCTTTGGTTGCAAGAGGGGTGTGAGACAAGGTGATCCCCTTTCTCCTCTTCTATTTTGTTTAGCTGAAGAAGTGTTGAGTAGAGGTATTTCAAAGCCAGTGACAGATGGGAGACTTCAGCTTATGGCAGGGCTTAGGGGATTGCAAATGCCAAGTCATGTTCTTTATGTAGATGATATTCTGATATTTTGCCGAGCTTCTAGGAGAAGTCTTACCAAGTATTGAGCTTCACGGAAGCTTATCAATTTGGTAAACCAGTAGGTCATGCCTTGAACTGGTTTAATATCATTTGGAAAAAGAGTATTCCACCTTTCAAGTCTTTTATCCTCTGGAGAATCCTTCATGGGAAAATGCCAACAGATGAAAATTTATGGCATAGAGGCTGTCATGTGGTGTCCTTTTGTTCTCTTTGTGGCAAGGCTGCTGAGACAGCCACACATTTGTTTCTTACTTGCTCTTTTGTGGTAGATATTTGGAGTTGGTTTGAGATTTTAATCAATTGTCATATTGATTGCACCAGCTTTGATTCTGTTCTCAGTATTTGCAAGGAAAATTGGACCATGCAGGTTCTTGATTTGATTATTGCTTGAATTATAAATGTTTTATGTACTGTTTGGTATTGTAGAAACAAATTAAAATTTGATGACACAAGAGTTACTCTTCATGCTGCTAAAACTCTCATTTTTGCGAATGCTGCTCTAGCTGGAAACATCAGCTCGAAAAACAGAACTGCTGCTTCCTTTGATCTGCATTTCTTAAGGCAGTTTAAGGTTGCTCCTCGACTCCCCTCTGCTTCTAAAATCATAACTGTCCTGTGGCAGCGTCCCATTCCTGACTGGGTGAAATGCAATACAGATGGAGCTGCCTCTGGTTGCCCTGGTCCCTTTTCTTGCGGTGGAATTTTTAGAGGTGGTAGAGCTGAAATTATTGGTTGTTTTTCATCTAATCTTGGTGTCCATTCAACTTTGGAGGCTGAGCTTTTTGGTGCAATGATTGCCATTGAAATTGCTCATTCCAAAGGTGATATGAGCCCAATAAGGAGTATGGACCAAGAAGCACTTCAAGGACTTGGTGGGCCAATGACCAGATCAAGAACCAAGAAAGCCCAAGAAGTCCTAAAACAAATGGTGACCACCTTTATGGAAGCAAGCCCAACTTCAGGCCTAGAAGGAATGGAGGCCAAGATGGTGACTTATCTTAGTCAAGTAGAGGCCCATAATGATGACAAGGGGGCGTGAATTTGCTCTCATAGTTGTTGTTTTGTTTTTCAATTCAATAAAGTGTAATGGGCTATGTGAGTGGATCCAATTGAGCATTCTCTATTAGTGGGCTCCACTAAGAGTTGCATGAAGGTCTAGCCCATATTTTCCATGAAGCTACACGTTGAGTAAGGAGTCTTGGGGAGGGAATCTTTAGCTTGCATGCTATAAGAAACTCCTCATTAAGTTGAGTCAATAAATTATAAGTTATGGGTGTTACACTTTTAATTTGCAAAGCAAAGTGTAACCACCCATCATGAAGGGAGAGTAGGCGTGACATTGAGTGCTTGGGGCTGACTTCAATTGCTTCATGGTGAGTTATGAGTGTCTTGGTGGCTGCCTCCAATTGTTTGAGTGTTACACTTTTAATTTGACAAACAAAGTGTAACCCACCCATGAAGAACAAGTGGTAGGCGTGACATTGAGTGTCTTGGGGCTGAATTCAATTGCTTGATGGTGAGTTATGAGTGCTTGATGGGCTGCCTTCAATTGTTTGAGTGTTACACTTTTAATTTGACAAATAAAGTGTAACCACCCATGAAGAAGGAAGGGTAGGCGTGTATGAATGGGCTTGGGGGCTGAATTGATTTTGTTTTAGTGGTCATCAAGTTAGGAATTAGGCCATTCAAAGTGGGGGTTATGCCTTGTCTTTGGATGCCAAGAGTTGGATGACTATTATATGTATGCACCTAAAACCTTGAGAAATACAACTTTGAAGTTATTTTGGATCAAATTCCATTGAGTGAGAATTGTTTCTCCTAGGTTCTTGGTTGAACCAAACTTAGTTCTTATCAAGAATCCAAGATTCTTGTGGCGAACATCACTTGGCTTATCAAACCTTCTTGGTTTGTGGCGCCTCATCATCTCTTTCTTTCCATTTTCTTGTTTTCTTCACTTTTATGTTGTTTCATTTGTATCCATAAGAAGAGCACGAATTGTAATGCTTTGAA
This sequence comes from Ammopiptanthus mongolicus, assembly GCA_039655645.1. NCBI lineage: Eukaryota > Viridiplantae > Streptophyta > Magnoliopsida > Fabales > Fabaceae > Ammopiptanthus > Ammopiptanthus mongolicus. The sequence goes on from CM077350.1 coordinate 28,074,221, forward strand.
TTCAACCAAACGATCTTCAAAAGGCAACCTCACCATTTGGTTGTCATCAAGTGGTATCAAAGCTTAGGCTTTGGTTGAAATTTTGTTTGTGTTCTTGATTCTATTTTTTTTCTTCTTCATCTTCTACTCTTTCTTCTTTTCTTTACAAAAACCAAAACAAAAGTTACTTTGATCTTTTCTTGAAGGGAAAAGTCGTGGTTGTTGTGTATTGCTTCAAAAACAAAGTTTTCAAGAGTAATTCTCTTCAACAAGTTATTAAAAAAAAAATAATAAATTCGTGTAAAAAAAAAAAAAAAAAAAAAGATGAAGTTTCACTCGAGCAATTTGTGTCTTGAAAATTATTCCCTTCTTCCATTGTTTCTTATTTGTAAACCTTTTCTTTTCTAGCCTTTGTTCTTCGTTTTTCCTTGTTTTGATAAGTTTTGTGATTTTTGTTACTTGAATTTTGGTATTTTTGTGTTTTGTGTTTGATTCCTCTAAGAACTAAAGGAGAACATTTGAGAGGAAAAAGGCAAGAGTGCAAATTTACTTCTTGTGTGGAAAAAGCCAAAAGAGTGAAATTCATTTGTGTGACAAGTAAGGGAGTGTAGTGAGGAAACATAACTCATGGCAAACATTGAAGATAGTCCACCACTTTCACCAAGGTCCGCGGTCCTTTTTGTACGAATGACTACTCAAATGCAAGCCCTTCAAAGGCAAATGGAGACAATGCAAACCAACTATGATCAACAACTTGCCAACCTTCAAAATGATGAGTCTAGTGGCAATGAAAGTGAAAGAGGAAGGCCTAGAGGAGGAAGGCATAGAGGAGGAGGACATAGAGGAAGGAGGCGTGATGAAAGGCTTGAGGGGGTCAAAATCAAAGTTCCTCCCTTTCTTGGGAAGAATGATCCGGAGGCTTACTTGGAGTGGGAGCTAAAGATAGAACAAGTCTTTGATTGTAATTCTTACAATGAAGGCAAGAAGGTGAAAGTAGCCGCCCTTGAGTTCAAAGAGTATGCCCTTGTGTGGTGGGACCAATTACAAAAAGAGAGGAGGAGACTTGGAGGGGAGCCTATAGACACTTGGGAGGAGATGAAGTATGTCATGAGGAAGAGGTTTGTCCCAAATCATTACCAAAGGGACATTCACAACAAATTGCAAAGACTTACCCAAGGGACCAAGAGTGTAGATGAATATTTCAAGGAGATGGAGTTGGCCTTACTTAGGTCAAATTTTCAAGAAGATAGGGAGGCTACCATGGCAAGATTCTTACATGGCTTGAATCAAGATATTCAAGACGTAGTAGAATTACAAAATTATGTGGAGCTTGAAGATTTGGTGCAACAAGCAATCAAGGTGGAGCAACAAATTAAGAGGAGGAAGTTCAAATATTCTTCTTCTTCCTCTTCAAAGTTTCCATCATCAAATTGGAAGGACAAGCAAAAGAAGGAGGGTGCACCAACCAAAGAAGCCGTGAGCACCTCTCAAGGCAAGAAACCAATGGAGACAACCACTAGGAGCCGTGAAGTAAAGTGTTTCAAATGCCTTGGCCATGGGCACATAGCCGCCCAATGTCCAACAAAGAGAACTATGGTGACCATGAATGGTGAAGTAGTATCACAATCCGAGGCTTCAAGTGGGGAGGAAAGTGAAGAAGATGTGTTCATGCCGGATGGTGATTTACTTATGGTAAGGAGGCTATTGGGGAGTCAAGTGAAAGAACATGAAGCAAGCCAAAGGGAGAATATCTTTCATTCTAGATGCCTAATTCAAGGAAAGGTATGCTCTTTAATTATTGATGGAGGAAGTTGTGCCAATGTTGTAAGTACTAGATTAGTGTCAAAACTAAATCTTGTAGCTAAAGCACATCCAAGACCATATAGGCTTCAATGGTTAAGTGAGGTAGGAGAAATGGTGGTGAACAAACAAGTGGAGGTCCCATTCTCAATTGGGAAGTATGAGGATAGTGTTCTTTGTGATGTGGTGCCTATGGAGGCAAGCCACTTGTTGTTGGGAAGGCCTTGGCAATATGATAAAAAGGCCATCCATGATGGGTTCTCAAATAAGTATACTCTCATGTATCAAGACCGAAAGGTCATACTTTCTCCTTTGTCTCCAAAGCAAGTTAGTGAGGATCAAATAAAAATGAGAGAAAAGAGAGAGCAAAAGAGAAAAGAAAAAGAGGGTGAAAAAGAAAGTGAGAAAAAGAGTGAAGAAAAATCAAAAAAAAATCATGAGAAAAAAGAAGTGAAAAATAGAGTGGAAAAAGAGAGTAAAGAAAGCTTTCTTGCAACAAAGAGTGAGGTGAAGGGTGCCTTAATTTCAAGGCAGCCCCTATACATACTTTATTGTAAGGAATTTTGTTTAAATACTAACATTCCTAATGATAATTCTTTGTCTAGTGGTGTAAAAAATCTTCTGCAGGAATTTGATGATGTTTTTCCTAAGGAAGTGCCATATGGCCTTCCCCCTCTTAGAGGAATTGAGCATCACATTGACCTCATTCTGGGTGCATCACTGCCCAATAGGCCAGCCTATAGGAGCAATCCACAAGAGACTAAAGAGATCCAAACACAAGTGGAGGAGTTGATACAAAAAGGTTGGGTGCAAGAAAGTTTGAGTCCATGTGCTGTCCCGGTAATTTTAGTGCCAAAGAAAGATGGGACTTGGAGGATGTGCACGGATTGTAGGGCCGTGAACAACATCACAATTAAGTATAGACATCCTATCCCTAGACTTGATGATTTGTTTGATGAATTGCATGATGCTTGTGTTTTTTCTAAAATTGATTTGAAAAGTGGGTACCATCAAATTAGAATAAGGGAGGGGGATGAATGGAAAACTGCCTTTAAATCTAAATATGGTTTGTATGAATGGTTGGTAATGCCTTTTGGTTTAACAAATGCACCTAGCACTTTTATGAGGCTTATGAACCATGTTTTGAGGGAATTTTTGGGCAAGTTTGTTGTGGTGTATTTTGATGACATCTTGATATATAGCAAAAACTTAGATGAACATCATGAACATTTAAGGGTTGTTTTGCTTGTATTACGAAAAGAAAAATTGTATGCTAATTTGGAAAAGTGTACTTTTTGCGTGGACCATGTGATTTTTCTTGGATTTGTGATAAATGCTAAAGGGGTCCATGTTGACAAAGAGAAAATTAAGGCCATTCAAGATTGGCCAACTCCCAAAAATGTGAGTGATGTGAGGAGTTTTCATGGCTTGGCTAGTTTTTATAGGAGGTTTGTTAAGGACTTTAGCACCTTGGCTGCACCTCTTAATGAAATTGTAAAAAAAAATGTTGGGTTTAAATGGGGGGAGAAGCAAGAACATGCTTTCAAAGAACTAAAGGAAAAGCTCACCCATGCACCAATACTTGTTTTGCCTAATTTTGCTAAATCTTTTGAGATTGAATGTGATGCTTCAAATGTTGGTGTTGGGGCTGTTTTGATGCAAGAGGGGCATCCAATTGCTTATTTTAGTGAGAAATTAAGTGGAGCTTCCCTTAATTATCCCACCTATGATAAGGAATTGTATGCCTTAGTAAGAGCTTTGCAAACTTGGCAACACTATCTTTTGCCCAAAGAATTTGTCATTCATAGTGACCATGAGTCTTTGAAATATTTGAAAGGGCAAGGAAAGTTAAATAAAAGACATGCAAAGTGGGTTGAATTTCTTGAACAATTTCCATATGTGGTGAAACACAAAAAGGGTAAGGCCAATGTTGTCGCGGATGCACTTTCAAGAAGGTATTCTTTACTTTCTACCCTTGAGACAAAGTTGTTGGGTCTTGAATGCATTAAGGAATTGTATGAGCATGATAAGGAATTTTCTCATATCTATGCTAATTGTGTGCATTCGTCCCAAAATGGATATTTTAGGCACCAAGGATTTTTGTTCAAAGAAAAGTGTTTATGTGTGCCTAAAAGCTCTATAAGGGAATTGTTCTTAAAAGAGGCGCATGAAGGGGGATTAATGGGGCACTTTGGGGTCCAAAAGACTTTAGACATGTTGCATGAACATTTTCATTGGCCTCACATGAAGCATGATGTGCAAAAATATTGTGAAAAATGCATTGTATGTAAAAAGTCAAAATCTAAAGTGATGCCCCATGGACTTTATACTCCTTTACCTATTCCTGACTCTCCTTGGATAGACTTATCTATGGATTTTGTTGTGGGATTGCCTAGGTCAAGGAATGGTAAAGATTCCATTTTTTTTGTGGTGGATAGGTTCTCTAAAATGGCACATTTTATTCCATGTAAAAAAGTTGATGATGCTTGTCATGTGGCGGACTTATTTTTTAGGGAAGTGGTGAGACTTCATGGTCTCCCAAGGAGTATTGTTAGTGATACGGACACCAAGTTCCTAAGTCACTTTTGGAGGACTTTGTGGGGAAAGCTAGGTACAAAGCTTCTTTTCTCCACTACTTGCCATCCTCAAACGGATGGGCAAACTGAAGTTGTGAATTGAACACTTTCTTCCCTTTTAAGGGCTGTGATTAAAAAGAACATTAAGTCTTGGGAGGAGTGTTTGCCTCATGTGGAATTTGCTTATAATAGGGTTGTTCATAGCACCACTCAATATTCTCCTTTTGAGGTTGTTTATGGTTTTAATCCCTTAACTCCTCTTGATTTATTGCCATTGCCTAACTCTTCAATTTTAAAGCATAAAGATGGTAGGGCCAAGGCTGAATATTTGAGGAAGTTACATGAGCAAGTGAAGGTCCAAATGGAAAAGAGGACCCAAAGCTATGCAAGACAAGCCAACAAAGGAAGGAAGAAGGTGGTATTTGAGCCCGGAGATTGGGTTTGGGTTCACATGAGGAAGGAAAGGTTTCCTTCCCAAAGGAAATCTAAATTGCAACCAAGAGGAGATGGGCCATTTCAAGTGGTGGCCAAGATCAATGATAATGCATACAAGTTGGATCTTCCTGGTGAGCATGGTGGAATAAGTGCTACTTTCAATGTGGTTGATTTATCTTTTTTTGATGTAGGTGATGAAGAATTCAATTCGAGGTCGAATTCACCTAAAGAAGGAGGGGATGATATGAGCCCAATAAGGAGTATGGACCAAGAAGCACTTCAAGGACTTGGTGGGCCTATGACCAGATCAAGAACCAAGAAAGCCCAAGAAGTCCTAAAACAAATGGTGACCACCTTTATGGAAGCAAGCCCAACTTCAGGCCTAGAAGGAATGGAGGCCAAGATGGTGACTTATCTTAGTCAAGTAGAGGCCCATAATGATGACAAGGGGGCGTGACTTTGCTCTCATAGTTGTTGTTTTGTTTTTCAATTCAATAAAGTGTAATGGGCTATGTGAGTGGATCCAATTGAGCATTCTCTATTAGTGGGCTCCACTAAGAGTTGCATGAAGGTCTAGCCCATATTTTCCATGAAGCTACACGTTGAGTAGGGAGTCTTGGGGAGGGAATCTTTAGCTTGCATGCTATAAGAAACTCCTCATTAAGTTGAGTCAATAAATTATAAGTTATGGGTGTTACACTTTTAATTTGCAAAGCAAAGTGTAACCACCCATCATGAAGGGAGAGTAGGCGTGACATTGAGTGCTTGGGGCTGACTTCAATTGCTTCATGGTGAGTTATGAGTGTCTTGGTGGCTGCCTCCAATTGTTTGAGTGTTACACTTTTAATTTGACAAACAAAGTGTAACCCACCCATGAAGAACAAGTGGTAGGCGTGACATTGAGTGTCTTGGGGCTGAATTCAATTGCTTGATGGTGAGTTATGAGTGCTTGATGGGCTGCCTTCAATTGTTTGAGTGTTACACTTTTAATTTGACAAACAAAGTGTAACCACCCATGAAGAAGGAAGGGTAGGCGTGTATGAATGGGCTTGGGGGCTGAATTGATTTTGTTTTAGTGGTCATCAAGTTAGGAATTAGGCCATTCAAAGTGGGGTTATGCCTTGTCTTTGGATGCCAAGAGTTGGATGACTATTATATGTATGCACCTAAAACCTTGAGAAATACAACTTTGAAGTTATTTTGGATCAAATTCCATTGAGTGAGAATAGTTTCTCCTAGGTTCTTGGTTGAACCAAACTTAGTTCTTATCAAGAATCCAAGATTCTTGTGGCGAACATCACTTGGCTTATCAAACCTTCTTGGTTTGTGGCGCCTCATCATCTCTTTCTTTCCATTTTCTTGTTTTCTTCACTTTTATGTTGTTTCATTTGTATCCATAAGAAGAGCACGAATTGTAATGCTTTGAATTCAACCAAACGATCTTCAAAAGGCAACCTCACCATTTGGTTGTCATCAAGTGGTATCAAAGCTTAGGCTTTGGTTGAAATTTTGTTTATGTTCTTGATTCTATTTTTTTTTCTTCTTCATCTTCTACTCTTTCTTCTTTTCTTTCCAAAAACCAAAACAAAAGTTACTTTGATCTTTTCTTGAAGGGAAAAGTCGTGGTTGTTGTGTATTGCTCCAAAAACAAAGTTTTCAAGAGTAATTCTCTTCAACAAGTTATAAAAAAAAAAATAATAAATTCGTGTAAAAAAAAAATAAAAAAGAAGATAAAGTTTCACTTGAGCAATTTGTGTCTTGAAAATTATTCCCTTCTTCCATTGTTTCTTATTTGTAAACCTTTTCTTTTCTAGCCTTTGTTCTTCGTTTTTCCTTGTTTTGATAAGTTTTGTGATTTTTGTTCCTTGAATTTTGGTATTTTTGTGTTTTGTGTTTGATTCCTCTAAGAACTAAAGGAGAACATTTGAGAGGAAAAAGGCAAGAGTGCAAATTTACTTCTTGTGTGGAAAAAGCCAAAAGAGTGAAATTCATTTGTGTGACAAGTAAGGGAGTGTAGTGAGGAAACATAACTCATGGCAAACATTGAAGATAGTCCACCACTTTCACCAAGGTTCGCGGTCCTTTTTGTACGAATGACTACTCAAATGCAAGCCCTTCAAAGGCAAATGGAGACAATGCAAACCAACTATGATCAAAAACTTGCCAACCTTCAAAATGATGAGTCTAGTGGCAAAGAAAGTGAAAGAGGAAGGCCTAGAGGAAGAAGGCATAGAGGAGGAGGACATAGAGGAAGGAGGCGTGATGAAAGGCTTGAGGGGGTCAAAATCAAAGTTCCTCCCTTTCTTGGGAAGAATGATCCGGAGGCTTACTTGGAGTGGGAGCTAAAGATAGAACAAGTCTTTGATTGTAATTCTTACAATGAAGGCAAGAAGGTGAAAGTAGCCGCCCTTGAGTTCAAAGAGTATGCCCTTGTGTGGCGGGACCAATTACAAAAAGAGAGGAGGAGACTTGGAGGGGAGCCTATAGACACTTGGGAGGAGATGAAGTATGTCATGAAGAAGAGGTTTGTCCCAAATCATTACCAAAGGGACATTCACAACAAATTGCAAAGACTTACCCAAGGGACCAAGAGTGTAGATGAATATTTCAAGGAGATGGAGTTGGCCTTACTTAGGTCAAATTTTCAAGAAGATAGGGAGGCTACCATGGCAAGATTCTTACATGGCTTGAATCAAGATATTCAAGACGTAGTAGAATTACAAAATTATGTGGAGCTTGAAGATTTGGTGCAACAAGCAATCAAGGTGGAGCAACAAATTAAGAGGAGGAAGTTCAAATATTCTTCTTCTTCCTCTTCAAAGTTTCCATCATCAAATTGGAAGGACAAGCAAAAGAAGGAGGGTGCACCAACCAAAGAAGCCTTGAGCACCTCTCAAGGCAAGAAACCAATGGAGACAACCACTAGGAGCCGTGAAGTAAAGTGTTTCAAATGCCTTGGCCATGGGCACATAGCCGCCCAATGTCCAACAAAGAGAACTATGGTAACCATGAATGGTGAAGTAGTATCACAATCCGAGGCTTCAAGTGGGGAGGAAAGTGAAGAAGATGTGTTCATGCCGGATGGTGATTTACTTATGGTAAGGAGGCTATTGGGGAGTTAAGTGAAAGAACATGAAGCAAGCCAAAGGGAGAATATCTTTCATTCTAGATGCCTAATTCAAGGAAAGGTATGCTCTTTAATTATTGATGGAGGAAGTTGTGCCAATGTTGTAAGTACTAGATTAGTGTCAAAACTAAATCTTGTAGCTAAAGCACATCCAAGACCATATAGGCTTCAATGGTTAAGTGAGGTAGAAGAAATGGTGGTGAACAAACAAGTGGAGGTCCCATTCTCAATTGGGAAGTATGAGGATAGTGTTCTTTGTGATGTGGTGCCTATGGAGGCAAGCCACTTGTTGTTGGGAAGGCCTTGGCAATATGATAAAAAGGCCATCCATGATGGGTTCTCAAATAAGTATACTCTCATGTATCAAGACCGAAAGGTCATACTTTCTCCTTTGTCTCCAAAGCAAGTTAGTGAGGATCAAATAAAAATGAGAGAAAAGAGAGAGCAAGAGAGAAAAGAAAAAGAGGGTGAAAAAGAAAGTGAGAAAAAGAGTGAAGAAAAAAAAAAAAAAAAATCATGAGAAAAAAGAAGTGAAAAATAGAGTGGAAAAAGAGAGTAAAGAAAGCTTTCTTGCAACAAAGAGTGAGGTGAAGGGTGCCTTAATTTCAAGGCAGCCCCTATACATACTTTATTGTAAGGAATTTTGTTTAAATACTAACATTCCTAATGATAATTCTTTGTCTAGTGGTGTCAAAAATCTTCTGCAGGAATTTGATGATGTTTTTCCTAAGGAAGTGCCACATGGCCTTCCCCCTCTTAGAGGAATTGAGCATCACATTGACCTCATTCCGGGTGCATCACTGCCCAATAGGCCAGCCTATAGGAGCAATCCACCAGAGACTAAAGAGATCCAAACATAAGTGGAGGAGTTGATACAAAAAGGTTGGGTGCAAGAAAGTTTGAGTCCATGTGCTGTCTCGGTAATTTTAGTGCCAAAGAAAGATGGGACTTGGAGGATGTGCACGGATTGTAGGGCCCTGAACAACATCACAATTAAGTATAGACATCCTATCCCTAGACTTGATGATTTGCTTGATGAATTGCATGATGCTTGTGTTTTTTCTAAAATTGATTTGAAAAGTGGGTACCATCAAATTAGAATAAGGGAGGGGGATGAATGGAAAACTGCCTTTAAATCTAAATATGGTTTGTATGAATGGTTGGTAATGCCTTTTGGTTTAACAAATGCACCTAGCACTTTTATGAGGCTTATGAACCATGTTTTGAGGGAATTTTTGGGCAAGTTTGTTGTGGTGTATTTTGATGACATCTTGATATATAGCAAAAACTTAGATGAACATCGTGAACATTTAAGGGCTGTTTTGCTTGTATTACGAAAAGAAAAATTGTATGCTAATTTGGAAAAGTGTACTTTTTGTGTGGACCATGTGATTTTTCTTGGATTTGTGATAAATGCTAAAGGGGTCCATGTTGACAAAGAGAAAATTAAGGCCATTCAAGATTGGCCAACTCCCAAAAATGTGAGTGATGTGAGGAGTTTTCATGGCTTGGCTAGTTTTTATAGGAGGTTTGTTAAGGACTTTAGCACCTTGGCTGCACCTCTTAATGAAATTGTAAAAAAAAATGTTGGGTTTAAATGGGGGGAGAAGCAAGAACATGCTTTCAAAGAACTAAAGGAAAAGCTCACCCATGCACCAATACTTGTTTTGCCTAATTTTGCTAAATCTTTTGAGATTGAATGTGATGCTTCAAATGTTGGTGTTGGGGCTGTTTTGATGCAAGAGGGGCATCCAATTGCTTATTTTAGTGAGAAATTAAGTGGAGCTTCCCTTAATTATCCCACCTATGATAAGGAATTGTATGCCTTAGTAAGAGCTTTGCAAACTTGGCAACACTATCTTTTGCCCAAAGAATTTGTCATTCATAGTGACCATGAGTCTTTGAAATATTTGAAAGGGCAAGGAAAGTTAAATAAAAGACATGCAAAGTGGGTTGAATTTCTTGAACAATTTCCATATGTGTTGAAACACAAAAAGGGTAAGGCCAATGTTGTCGCGGATGCACTTTCAAGAAGGTATTCTTTACTTTCTACCCTTGAGACAAAGTTGTTGGGTCTTGAATGCATTAAGGAATTGTATGAGCATGATAAGGAATTTTCTCATATCTATGCTAATTGTGTGCATTCGTCCCAAAATGGATATTTTAGGCACCAAGGATTTTTGTTCAAAGAAAAGTGTTTATGTGTGCCTAAAAGCTCTATAAGGAAATTGTTCTTAAAAGAGGCGCATGAAGGGGGATTAATGGGGCACTTTGGGGTCCAAAAGACTTTAGACATGTTGCATGAACATTTTCATTGGCCTCACATGAAGCATGATGTGCAAAAATATTGTGAAAAATGCATTGTATGTAAAAAGTCAAAATCTAAAGTGATGCCCCATGGACTTTATACTCCTTTACCTATTCCTGACTCTCCTTGGATAGACTTATCTATGGATTTTGTTGTGGGATTGCCTAGGTCAAGGAATGGTAAAGATTCCATTTTTTTTGTGGTGGATAGGTTCTCTAAAATGGCACATTTTATTCCATGTAAAAAAGTTGATGATGCTTGTCATGTGGCGGACTTATTTTTTAGGGAAGTGGTGAGACTTCATGGTCTCCCAAGGAGTATTGTTAGTGATAGGGACACCAAGTTCCTAAGTCACTTTTGGAGGACTTTGTGGGGAAAGCTAGGTACAAAGCTTCTTTTCTCCACTACTTGCCATCCTCAAACGGATGGGCAAACTGAAGTTGTGAATTGAACACTTTCTTCCCTTTTAAGGGCTGTGATTAAAAAGAACATTAAGTCTTGGGAGGAGTGTTTGCCTCATGTGGAATTTGCTTATAATAGGGTTGTTCATAGCACCACTCAATATTCTCCTTTTGAGGTTGTTTATGGTTTTAATCCATTAACTCCTCTTGATTTATTGCCATTGCCTAACTCTTCAATTTTAAAGCATAAAGATGGTAGGGCCAAGGCTGAATATGTGAGGAAGTTACATGAGCAAGTGAAGGTCCAAATTGAAAAGAGGACCCAAAGCTATGCAAGACAAGCCAACAAAGGAAGGAAGAAGGTGGTATTTGAGCCCGGAGATTGGGTTTGGGTTCACATGAGGAAGGAAAGGTTTCCTTCCCAAAGGAAATCTAAATTGCAACCAAGAGGAGATGGGCCATTTCAAGTGGTGGCCAAGATCAATGATAATGCATACAAGTTGGATCTTCCTGGTGAGCATGGTGGAATAAGTGCTACTTTCAATGTGGCTGATTTATCTTTTTTTGATGTAGGTGATGAAGAATTCAATTCGAGGTCGAATTCACCTAAAGAAGGAGGGGATGATATGAGCCCAATAAGGAGTATGGACCAAGAAGCACTTCAAGGACTTGGTGGGCCTATGACCAGATCAAGAACCAAGAAAGCCCAAGAAGTCCTAAAACAAATGGTGACCACCTTTATGGAAGCAAGACCAACTTCAGGCCTAGAAGGAATGGAGGCCAAGATGGTGACTTATCTTAGTCAAGTAGAGGCCCATAATGATGACAAGGGGGCGTGACTTTGCTCTCATAGTTGTTGTTTTGTTTTTCAATTCAATAAAGTGTAATGGGCTATGTGAGTGGATCCAATTGAGCATTCTCTATTAGTGGGCTCCACTAAGAGTTGCATGAAGGTCTAGCCCATATTTTCCATGAAGCTACACGTTGAGTAGGGAGTCTTGGGGAGGGAATCTTTAGCTTGCATGCTATAAGAAACTCCTCATTAAGTTGAGTCAATAAATTATAAGTTATGGGTGTTACACTTTTAATTTGCAAAGCAAAGTGTAACCACCCATCATGAAGGGAGAGTAGGCGTGACATTGAGTGCTTGGGGCTGACTTCAATTGCTTCATGGTGAGTTATGAGTGTCTTGGTGGCTGCCGCCAATTGTTTGAGTGTTACACTTTTAATTTGACAAACAAAGTGTAACCCACCCATGAAGAACAAGTGGTAGGCGTGACATTGAGTGTCTTGGGGCTGAATTCAATTGCTTGATGGTGAGTTATGAGTGCTTGATGGGCTGCCTTCAATTGTTTGAGTGTTACACTTTTAATTTGACAAACAAAGTGTAACCACCCATGAAGAAGGAAGGGTAGGCGTGTATGAATGGGCTTGGGGGCTAAATTGATTTTGTTTTAGTGGTCATCAAGTTAGGAATTAGGCTATTCAAAGTAGGGGTTATGCCTTGTCTTTGGATGCCAAGAGTTGGATGACTTTTATATGTATGCACCTAAAACCTTGAGAAATACAACTTTGAAGTTATTTTGGATCAAATTCCATTGAGTGAGAATTGTTTCTCCTAGGTTCTTGGTTGAACCAAACTTAGTTCTTATCAAGAATCCAAGATTCTTGTGGCGAACATCACTTGGCTTATCAAACCTTCTTGGTTTGTGGCGCCTCATCATCTCTTTCTTTCCATTTTCTTGTTTTCTTCACTTTTATGTTGTTTCATTTGTATCCATAAGAAGAGCACGAATTGTAATGCTTTGAATTCAACCAAACGATCTTCAAAAGGCAACCTCACCATTTGATTGTTATCAAAAGGTTGGTTTAGTTTGTGGCTGGAGTGTGACTCCAAGCTTGTTGTTGCAGCCTTCAAAAATCAAATTTTGATTCCATGGAAGCTTAGAAATCGTTGGATTAATTGCTTGGAATTGTTGAAGCATATGCATTTTGTTTGTTCTCACATATTCAGAGAAGGAAATTCTTGTGCTGATAAGCTAGCTGCTTATGGTTCCTCTATCTCCGGTTTCATTTGGTGGGATATGGTTCCAAATTTTGTAATTGATGACTTTCATAGGAATAGGATTGGTCTACCTTTTTATAGGTTTGCTTGAGTGTCTTTTTTATGTCTGTTTTGTTATGTCCTCTTTTGAGGATGGCTGCTTTACTTTCCTTTTAGGTCAAGGCTTTATGTCCCCCCATTGTATCTTTTTTCTTTATTTATTAATGTATAAGCAGTTTGAGTACTCTTTTTCCTTCTAGATGTTTTTTCCCTAAGGAGGATTTTGCATCAGAAGGTTTTAACGAGGCTCTTACTGTAATTTATAAAAAAAAATAAAGGCGGTGAAAATCGGGGTGTTACATTACTAGCCCTCTAAAAAAAATTTTGTCCTCGAAATTTTGTGACTCAAAGCTAGACATGATTCTCTTAATCCCTAGGTTCCATATTTTATCCACCTCACTATACCTTAACAAAACTCCCATCACTTCTCGTCTATCCTGCTGACAGGATGTTTGTAGTTAGATTACTACGCTAGCTTACTTCCAACCAAACTTTCAAAGGTCAAAACCTTCTTCATGCTCGTCCACTTGAGTTGAGGGAAATCAGTTGAACTTAGTCGCTACTCGGTCCTTGAAGATTAAGGAAAGAAATCTTTCAACAAAAGAAACTTTCAACAGAGGAAATTTTCTTGGTCTTACTCTCATAGGAACGTATATAGAAGAATTTTACCACTCGGAAACGAGTATAGGAATATCTATTAAGTTAAAAGATTCTTCAGTAGGTTCGTGAGTGTAAAAATACATAGCTAATATGTGTTTACAACCATGACTCTAATAAAGTCCCTTCTTTCATCAGAACCTTGCAATAGATCAGGGAATCAAAAGATAAATAGTCCGGTAAAATCAGACTGGGTCACAGTTACCAAAGGTAAAAGTGATTAGACTAAGTTTCATCAAGAAACTGCCAGTGTCGAGAATTTGTCTGTGTTACAACTCAAGAAATAGTCGTAACAAATCTTTCGATGAAATGACATGAAAATGTCCAGGCCAAGGGATGCTATTAAACCAATCCACTCAAATGTCTAATACACTGAGGGTTATGTAGGAGTGTGAGTACAAATGCTCGTTTGGGATCGCATACCCTAAGAATTTTACCACCACCGAGTCTAACTCGTACTTATTTGACTTCACGACAACTCTCCTCGCGTAGGGTCTGCAATACTTGACACAGAGTCTCCTCATGTTCCTCGTGACTCTTAGAGTAAACGAGAACATCGTCGATGACGAATTTAACAAGAACCAAACGAAATTCCATTTCACGCAGTCCCACCCGGCCAACTTGTAGGCGGTATCCTACACAAGCGATGGAGATCTAATTGAATCTTAAAACTAGAACAATCGAAAACTCAACGTCTTTGGCAATTCAAACTCAGAATATCCTCAGAAAATTTATCCTGAAAATCTTCCTAGACAGGCACCTCGTTCAAATGTCTGACACAATGCCAAAAGGACAAACGGCGTGTCAACATGAATACAAGTACCTTTCTATAAATGTGAGTTCTCACCAGGCCTTACCCGATTAGAACCCAACAAAACGCACACCCGTGTTTGTCAACACACATTGTTTTGTCAAGGAAACAATTTCAACACGGTCCTACTCTTTTGGAGAAATAAAACTAACTCCTGAAACTTATCATCCGTCCTTTGCTTATCCATCGACTATCGGGGAAAGTCATTCCCTCTTTTACTTACATGCTAGTCCATCATTCTCTACCACTAATCCTTTACTCAAGACTTACTTCCATTCTTGCTTCTAAACATTACTTTAGTGATCAAGAACTTAAGCTAACTTCCATTATTATGTCAACACTTAAACTAATTCTCATTCCATTACTATGCCTCAATCTCATAAACCAATTCTACTGTACTTTAAATCTCAATAAATCTCAATAAGTTCACTTAAGGGTTCTAATGTCTAAGTGAAAATCCAAACTTAATATCAAACTTAGTCTACGTCCTTGAATTTGAAAGTATCAAAACAAGGAGTCAACCATATCCTTAGTGAGACGACCCGCCGTCCTATTAAAGAACCTAAGATATTAACTACCCTTAGTTGCATAGAATCGTTAGCGTGCTTTCTCATGTGAAGCGTAGTGGAAAATTTCGCCTTGCGCGGAAGCGAAACAAACCTTAGGCACACAATTTATCAGAGTACACAGCTATACAACATCAAGATATATATATATATATACACACACACACACACACACACATCAGTTGCCCTATCAGTAGGGCTACAGTATTAATATTTACATGTCTACATGTAGAGTGTCTCAGAAGAACTTTACATAAAAACACACTAAAAGATGCTAATATAACTCAACACTCCTTAGGTTCATTTTCCAGCATCAGTCTCGTACGGAGTATCACCTAACTTCTCCGCAGCTGGATCTTCCACAAAGTCTTTTCACATATATATATATAAGAAACATAAAAAGAAAAGACAGGGAGTAAGAAACATATATCATCATGTAAGGGAAAGGGGCTACAGCATGGCATATATACATGTAGCACATAACAAATAGAAAACATGCAACACAATAAACAACCATCTCCCGAATCATAAATCACATCCATCTCCAAAATAGTTCTCTCAGATCAAACCTCTAAAGAAGGATACTAATCCTTATATGCATGTATGCATGATCGGCCGATAACGTCCCCAATTGGACATCCCCGTTGGGATCAATAATTCACGTTCCCATTTGGACATCCTTGAAAGGATCAATAATGTCCCCAATTGGACCGCCCTTTGGAGGGGTGTCAATAACGTCCCCATTTGGACAGCCTCGACCCGGAATCGAGGGTTTCTCAATAATAACGCCCCCATTTTCACCGCCTCGTAATCGAGGGTGTCAATAACGTCCCCATTTAGACCACCCTGACCCGGCATCAGGGGTTTCTTAATAATGCCCCCATTTGGGCCGCCCTCCCAAGGGGTTTCTTATGCGGCATGATATGCATGTACAATCATCCATTACAGGTTGATACCAAAACCTCACACCTAAGCACTCAATCATAATCACAATTCCTTGCATCAACATTAAATCAATATCATCACGATGCCTTATATCAACATTAAAATCAATATCATGATGCCATGCGTCCACGAGCCCACAACTCCATTAGATCCATCAACACGATGCCTTGCATCAACATTAAAATCAATATCACCACGATGCCTTGCATCAACATGAAAATCAATATCATGACGCCATGCGTCCACGAGTCCACAGCTCCATTAAAATCACAACAGTAAGAATTAGAATCACAAAGGTATCAACCCGCACAATATCATAATCTCATCATATACTTATCAAACTCATTATATGCTCGTCAATCTTGTCATATACCCATCAATCTCATCAATCTTATCATATGCTCATCACTCAACATCCAACATTCAACCAATCACAATAATAAAGTATCATAAAAATGAGCATGAACATAGTCACTTAGAGAGATAATCATATAACTCACATAGAGTACATAGAGCATTATATTCATCACATAAAGCACATAGATCACATGTTCACCATTAACTCATATAGAACACATAGAGCACATAATCACCAAATATATCAATCAACTATTCATCCAATAATTGTCATCTGGCCTAGGGTGTAATCATCTTCATGGTGATAGCCCAAAGATAGCTACACCTAGGGTCCGGGTACTTTGTTCAGGGCTCAACCTCTTGTAGGGTTTAAGGCTCCCCTACACATGTATATAAACTATACTACGCTTGCCTTTCCGATGATAACACTTTCTTCTCACTACCTGTAGCAAGGTATCAATTCCCACAAGCTCACTAACACCTTCCCACAGCTACAACCTCGTTCCTTCAATGGATAACCTTCCACACTTTAGAGCACTTGAACATGGTTGGATCCTTCACCACAGATCACAATCATAATTAGGTAAAATCAAACAAAACACACCTAGTTCTCATGAGCTAGGTTTCGGCCCCATGTAGACAAAATTGCTAAAAGTGTTAAAATTTGACAAACTCTTGGATTAATGATCCTTAAGCATAGAGAAAGCTAGTGTAAGTCATTAGATTCAAGAATTTGAAACAAAACTCAAGATACACCAAGAGTGAGTTTCAGCCATACTATAGAAAATTAGGGTAGGAAAGGTTTTTGATTACAATCATTTGGATTCAAAGACATTTAAGTGTGATAGAACTCAAATCAACACTTTTTTTTTTGACAAAAATAGGGCCTCATTAAAACCTTATGATGCAAAACCCTCCTTAGGGAACTCAAATCAACACTTCTTTAAGCAAAACTTGGAACAAAACTTCATAATTCCTTCATCTAGGGTATTCAGCCCTCTCCACCCACAATTGGGTTAGAGAGCTCTTATGATCACAAGCTTTTAGATTATGAAAGAAGACATTGAATCTAGATCATGAAAATTGGTTTGACATTAAAATGATTTTTCTACAATTTTTCATGAATTTTGGAAATTTAAGCATCAACATAGAGCAACCATGAACACAGAGTTTCAATGGATAGAATTGAAGATTAAGAGCTCAAAGAAGAGATCTCTACCTCTTAGATGATGAAAAAGATCAATCTAAGCAAGTTTGCTTCACAAAGTTCTTGAAGAAACCTTGAAGAATGGAGAGAAAATGGAGTTAGAAGCTTGAAGGTGTTGTGAAGACTTGAAGTGTGGATGGAGAACGAAAATGAGAGAAAGAAATAGAAAAGCGGTGGCGTGAGAAGTATATATATTGGAAGGAAAGGATAAGGATAGGCTAAGGATATGATAAAATTCACTTAAGGGTAAAAAGGTAACTTTACCTATGAACAAAATTGGAATTGTATCAAAAGTTCTACTAGAACTTGAACACTTGAACTTAAAGAATAAAGTAAAGGAGAAAGGAATATGCGATAGAATATATATCTATGAATGGTGTGGGGTTATGTGAAGGAAGGGTAAGGATTGTATAAAAATTACTTAAGGGCAAAAAGGTCATTTCCTTTAGGGGCAAAATTGTCATTTTCTACACCATCATCATTACTATGGTGAGTCAGCCATGTGACTCACCCTTGGCTATCATTATCATGGTGACTCACCAAGGTGAGTCACTCATGTAATCATTGCATATGGATAGGATAAGGTGAGGTGTCCCCTTGAAAACGACCTTGTGCTTATCCGTTACCGGTTCCGGTGATTCCGTATGCAGTCCAGGTTTCGTTTGAATCGTCAACTCCAACCTAAACCATAATTCTCTACTAGTAATGTAGAGTAAAATAATATCTGTGTTGTATCCAAAATGTGGACACAGAGATAAAATCAAACATCAGACGAGAGACGCGGTTCCTGAATATGATTAGTCAATGGATGAGTCATCACTATGACTCATCACTATCATGATTACTCCACCATGACTCACCACTATGAATCATCCATGTCTTGATTACTTTTCTAAAGTAATCATGATTACTTCTCCAAAATATCTTGATATTTACAACTTTGCCACTGTAACTCAGATAAGATCCATATACTTTACTGATGTGAAAATTGGGGTGTTACACTTAGATAGTGGTCATTGCAAACGGGTCTAAACTCATCTGTCTCACTTATCTCTGCCGGTCACTGTCTTAAGTTCTATTAACAAGACAATACTCCCATTCATATAGGATCCATTGTAATTCTTTTCCCTACCGATACCAATCCTAAGGACACTCGTTCTATAGCCAAAGTTCACATTTCAATTTTGGTTCACTCAGTCTCTGATCATTCGCAACTTCAAAAAGTTATACTTAGAAATTATACGAATTCTTCACCATTATAAACATGGATTACAGTCTACCCATAAGGTGTAGCCTTTCATCTATCCTAAAGGAGAAAAACGTCCTATTCATCAAACCCACAAACAGGGGAGGCTCCAATCATTTCTAAAGTACTATCAGAAGAAACTTCATGCGATACCACACTTTTATTACTTTACCGGAATCCCAGTCCAGTCTCTCAACTCTATTAGAGTACATATCGTCATCTTGCCATTCTTTTGGTCGCTTACTAGCTACCTATGTATCTACTCCGAGAACCTTTTGGTTTCCTTCTACTTGCCTAAGGCACGCTTGTTCCTTCGGCAAACTATCCCAACAATCGAACTTACTTCATATGAGGGAGTCTTTACTTACTTGATAGCCAAGAGTCTAACATCCTTCACTCATAAAGTAGAGGTCATATCCAAGCCTATTTGCTAGAACTGACTAAGGAGCTGTCTCAAAGCTTACCTTAGATGTCACATCCTAATAACTCGGATAACTCTTCTCTTAAGAGTCTTAACGGATCTCAATCATCGGATCCAACCAATCCAATTGATTGTATTCCAATAGAAACAAGTCGTCATAGACTGTTCTCACTCTTACTGTCCTCTATCAAAACAAAACACAGAGTAAACACAGCAAAACATCATGAATCCATAACCTAGATCCCAAAAGACATCGACCAGCTCTGATACCACTATTGTAACGCCCCCTCTCAGTGTCACAGTTCGTACCCCAAATTTTATTTTTCGGTTAATTAAAACTTTTTCGAAAATACTCATTAGACTAGTTGCGGAAATCTGATACCAATTGAAAATTTTAATAACAGCTAGAAAACAAATTCAAACTCATCATCTATAAAACTAATTCAAATTCGCCATAAGTCGTACATCACTTCAATCTCTTAATACATATCATACTGAGTCACGGTCAAAAGACCTGACTTAAACGTCAAAAGTCCTAAGAGCTGGCCACTAAAACTCTCAGAACAATAAAGCATACTACCTAGCATGCATCGTACCAATGAGACTGGGCCTCGTCATCAACAGTCCACCTGTCTTCATCGTCAATGCCAAGGACTTAGCTACAAGGTCCCACAGTGACCCAGAGGACCGTTGGAAAATATCTGTACATGTGTTCAAAAAACACAACAGGGTGTCCAACATGTATAGGCAAGGGTGAGATACTCGTTCACAAGTTTATTGTAATAGGCACACAAGTAAATCAGCATACAATAATAAATACATCAACATATAAATACAGTTGTATTAACAGATATTCAAATGACATAATATCTTAAACATCATCATGAGTTATAATAATGCATGAGACTTCAATATCAACTTTCTAATTCATGCTCTCTGATGATTCCTACCTTCCCTTCCTCGAGGGATAGGCTGCGAATACTCCCATAACACAATTGTTCTCATGAGTCGGCCTCTCAATTTAGGTCCGAAGTCCAATTGTTCCGGGGTACCACGTCCAAGCATATCAGGAATAGTCCAGTCTCTGATTGAGTTCATTCGTGTTGGGCAACCGATTTACCATGGCACGGGGTCGCGATGCCTTCGGCCACTTGTAGACTTTCGAATACACAATGCCCCTATAGACCTAGTGGTCTTAACTAGATCATATTCTCAACCACTCGGACTGTAGCTCGGTTCAAATGGCACATCGGCCAACTCATATATGTATGCAGAAAGTTTTCTGTTGTCATTTTCGTTCAATTCTTTCTTTTCCTGTCAACCCGTTCATTCAAAATCCAGGACACGTAGCCCAAGTTCTTAATTTCACGAAGTACTAGGCCGACGTCGCGGACACTAGACTCGCATATAGGACACTAAGTCCGCTCTTTTTCAAAACACACTACACGTAGTCCGAGTGCTCAATCCACGATGTACTAGGCTGATGTCGCGGACACTAGACTCTCATATAGGACACTAAGTCCGTTCTTTTTCAAAACACAGGACACGTAGTCCGAGTGCTCAATTCACAGAACAGTAGCCCGACATCTCGGTCAGTAGGTTCATGTGCTCCACATACGTGAAGGGGTAATCATCAGTTTTATCAAATTTCATTTTCGTAATTCAAATCTTAAAAACAAAACTTAGAATCTCTTTGGTATAAAAAAAACTCGTTTTTGCTCTAAAACGTGTTTTCCACAAAAACTTCTCTTTACAAACCATTCGCAAAGGCTCAAGTCCTAAAGATTCATTTTCAAGGGATATAAGGGGGTGGTAATGTAACACTCCATTTTCTTGATTAGTGTATGGGACATTAATTAAGAATACTGAAGGGCTTAATTATGTTCCTTGTGTGTTGAGGAAGCCGTGGTTCAAATTTGGGACAATTTGGCCATGGAGCGAATCCAGAAAGTGGAAAAACATGAGAGAACAGGGTAAATCAGCGTCCAATGTTTAGATATGGAGAAACCCCGCGCTCAAACGTTGACCGTTGAATTCGGAGCTTGGATAGTTCACGTCAGCACGCACGTGACGCGTGGTAGAGACGTGGCGATTAGCGCCCCACGCTGAATTGTGGAGTTTTCCCATGCTCAAGCATGGACAGCCTGATAGCAATCTTATGTTTCTTCTCCATTTTTCATTTTGGCCGAAAAATATAAGTGTTTCCCAGTCCAGAGAAGCTAGGGAGAGAAGTAAGAGAGTTCTAGAGAGAGTGTGTGATCCCAGGGAAGATTGAGGCATCAGATCGTGATTTCGACTACACCATTGTGATTAGGGCTTCAAGTACTACGAGTTCCACGGATTGGGAAGGTAAGCTCGAATCTCTAACACGTCGACCTATGTGTTCTTCAAGCTTCTCCCTTGAATTTTTTTGGTTTTGGTATTTCCCTAGGGTTAACAATGTTGTTTATACTTTGTTTCCGTGATTATGGCAAAGTTTGTGGTCGTGTAACACCCCGATTTTTCAAGCTTTCTAAGGTTAATAAACAATATTTATGAGTTTGTATTTTATTGAAGGGTCTAGAGAGTGAAATAAAATAATCTGAGACCATAGTCGCACTCTACGCTATCGTAGGGAGTTACGGTTAAATTTTGGGTCAAAAACTCAGACGGAGCTCGGTCTGCGTTTTTCATTGATAGTAGTGTTTTACTACTATAGAGATTTAATTTTGACTCGTGAACGAGACAATTAGTCTTAGAATTTAATTCCCTACAATTTTGCTAAAATTGGTTCTTAACGTTAAAAAGCGAAAATAATATAAACTATTCGGGCAAAAACTCGAACGAAGAGACGATTGGAGCTGTGTATGGATTTAACGGGTCCCACGAACGGATAATCTCGTAGTCACATTAGGTCAAGTCACCTAGGAATGAGTGCCAGTGTCATGATGGTTTTCTGAAAATATCTAGACGCGAAATGACCAAAATGCCCTTGAGTTTTCATGAAATTACAACTTAACCTATGGTGAAATGACAAAATTGGCCTTAAGGAAGATTTTAGAATCTCCTTATGTCTTCACTCTCTCACCACACGCCTCCCTTTCATCTTTTTTCCCTTCACTTTCTTTCTTTCTTCCTCTTCATTCCTCCACCATTTTCTCCCAAATTCCTTTTGAACTTTGAAGATTTTTGTGGAAACAGTTGATTTATTTTCAAGCTTTGTCATCTAGGAGGTATAACTTCCATCCTTGATCTCTCAATCTCTCTATTTCTCCATTCATTTCCTTGATTCATGGTAGTTTAGATTTTGAAGCATAAACTTCAAAAATCCACGAAAAATTGTAGAAAAATCCTTTTAATGTCAAACCACTTTCTTTGAGCTAGGTTCATTGTAGTCTTTCATAATCCAAGAGCTTAGAACCAAGGAATCCCTCTAGCTCATATGGGTATTTTTGGGCCGAACCTACCCCCTTTGGGTGTGTGGAGTTTTGGTTGAAATTTTGGTATTTTAAGCTTTGATTTCATCTTGTCACACCTAGTTAGTATGGAATCCAAGAGATGAGCATTTTTGGAGCACCCTAGCCCTATTTTCTAGCACATGGCCGAACCTAGGGTGAATAGTGTAGGAGGAAATTTTGTGATTTAATGTTGATGCATTGTTGGTTTGTATGTATTTAATGATCATCGGCTAATCGGGCGAGAGATCGGATGGTTTACAGATCAACCAGGAGACTTATTGCTTTTAGGGAACTCCAAGAGGTAAGGGGATAACCTAAGGAATTCCAATTCCGACAGCTGTATGCTGTATTTGTGTGTATGGATTATAATAATTTATCTGTGTTTGATTGTTGTGGAGTGTTTTGAATTTACCTGCTGATAATTGCCAATATCTGAAATTACCTGTTTATGCCTGATTTTATTGTTTGGCATTCGATTGTGATGTATGGATGTATAATATGCCTGTCGTGGTGATTATTATGTTAAAGGACCTAACATCGGTTAGGGTCCAAAATCGTGAGATGTAAAAGCTTCAAAAAGTTTGGGATGTTGGATAAGAAAAATAATAGTATTAAATATTTTCAATGAACTTTGGAAGAAAAACGAAATAAATTGACTTTTGTGAATAAAGAAAAATAAACATTTACTTTATTAAAGGTTGAGTTGACATAAAGGGAAAAAGAGAAAGAAATGCTTTAATTGAGAAAAACAAGGTTTTGAGGTGAAAAGTGTGTTTTAGAGACATGGGTAGTTTTTAAAGTGATAAAGGGAACCTTTTCAAGCAAGTGTTTTTTGAAACTTGGTTTCAAAATAAATTGTTTTATCCCATATAAAGGGTTTTTATGAACCGTATTTCAAAGTATTGCATTTTACCGAAATACGACGAAAGAGAAAAAAGTGGTTTTCAACCACAAGTTTTGTTTTATGGAACACTGATCCCAAAGACTTTGTGTAAGCTTCGGAGATTTGGGTTTTGGTTTTGAGTTTTCAAAAGAGAAATGTGGTTTTTGGTTTGGAACCTAGAAATCGAGACGTCGAGGTTCTAGGGTTCTGCAGAACACGTAGATCGAGGATCTGCAACACCCTTTCCCGAGTGTCACATTCCCGAACGTTTATAAGGCCGAAAATATTTAATACTGAAAATATGGTTTTTTTTTTTTTCTTTTCACAAAGACGTAATGGGATTAGTAAGAGTAAATAATACTAATAAATGAACCTAGGTTCACCATGCATTTCTAGAACATATTGTATTAGAAATATAGAAATAGAAAATAGAAAACAGAAAACAAAATAATACTGTATACAGACATAGGTCTAATGTATAACTAACGTAAGAATAAAATAAGTACTGGGAGTCACAGCTCCCTAAAAGTACTACAGATACCGACACAGTTTGGCCAAGATGAAAATTAAACAGCAAAAGAGTCTCCCTCCAGACTCAAAGAAACTACTGGACTAAACCACCGTCACGTCCATCTGTTCAAGCAGCAACAGCAAGTACCAGCAAGAAAATATACAGATATGGGTGAGATTCCTGTTCATCAACACAACAAAACAGCAGTAGTAAAAACGGGACGACTCACCAGGTAATAGTGTACCCAACATGCTTACTAGAATTCTCAGTATAAATCATGTTAAACATTTAATAGTTAACAACATAATATAAGGCATTCTTAAAAACAGAACAGCGATGTATAACAGTAAATGTATACAACAACAGCCATGCAATGCAGTGCAATGTACATGACTTAATGTCAATGCCACTAGGTACTACTCTGACACCTACTCCATGGAGTTAACAAAACATAGGAGAGAGTGAATGGGAGGTTATGTTCCGTGTACTGCCAGCCATGAGCAAGATGCTACAACATTCATAACGTGTACGTATTTGGCTTTATGCAAACACTCTCGACCAAACATGAAAAGTACGGCGTCTAGTCGAGGATATAAGTGTATTGCTCGGATTCGCCACGACACAGAAGAGCTACCAACTGGTCACATGTCAGCCTTTCCAACCCTGATACCTCCAAGACTACTTAAAACGTCACCGTAAGATTCGCACCTGCACCAAGGTGTAGGCTCAACTCCTAGGCTCAAGGCCTTACGAATATGCAATTGAAATGCCAATGCTTACACAAAGTAGATGCGAAAAAGCAATGTCTATCCATCGGATAAACCTCAAGGTCCACTAAGGTTCTCTTCGTTAGGAACTATACATATCTTTGAAAATACAAAACTTTTATCCATCGGATAAATCTCGTGATCCCTCCGGGATCGAGTCATCACAAGACTGAAACAATTGAACCACTGATCAGGATCCAAATCACCGGTCAGTCATCGAACTACTGTTTCAAAACCCAAAACGCTTTGTGTTTGTGTTTGTGTTTATGTCTTATGAATTATGTCTCAAGTCCTAAGCATTATGAATAAGGATTGAGAATCCTCTTAGATAATTCTATAAGCCTTTCTATGATATTACTCCTTGATTTTCAATTAAGGAAATAAGTGTTGATTCCCTTAATTCTTATGGAGATATTGATGAACTAAGTCATCAATGGTATAGTATATGGTCTTGTTCCACCACATACCATACTTAATTATCCCTTATCTTCAACTCTAAGTTAATTACTTAACTTAGGCTTTTATACGTAAAACTTTACAGTTTGAGTTGAAAAACACTCTTTATAAACAAAACCATTTCTCGCGGGGCAAAGATAAGTTTCGCGATGCGAGGCTGAGAGGTTATTTTTACTTCTTAGACAGTCTTTCTACTTCGCGGGGCGAGGATTGTATCACGACTCGAGGCCGAGAAGCTATATCTTTGCTGCTTAGACAGTCCTTCTGGTTCGTGA
>CM077350.1:28109399-28134399 GCA_039655645.1 Ammopiptanthus mongolicus
CTAAATGAGGTCATACATTTCCTATTTATAGAAAAGGAAAATGCTACCCACACCAACCCCCTAATTTGGCTCATAGCCGCCAAATCCTAATCTAAGGAGGTTGAGTAATTTCGTAGCCTATGCAACCCATTATACAATTAAAACCAAAACCCAATTACAAGCCTAAAAATTGCTAAATGAGACCATATCCGTCCAGAACAACGTCTGTAACTTCTATCCTGGTTTTGATCATGATAGATTACGAGGCAGGTCTTTAGCTTCCAATAAAAATTGTAGATAATTCTCTTATCTTTCCAACGAATCAAGAATCACTTCAATCAGACATCTATAACTCAAGATATAGCCAAAATAAGAACACTGGTCACTTGGGCTTGAATGGTTTTTCTTGGACATGAATGGATTGATCTTCTTTTGTTGCAAAATTGACTTGCCCCTCCTTTGCCTCCATCATTCCCCCCTTCTTAGAGAAAATTCGACCTCGAATTTATTATCTCCATACCTACATCAAGAGAAAGAACTAAGTTTATGGAAATTGAAAGTAAATCAAACATTGGATTTCCTTGAGTAGGAATCCTTTTATTTTTCTTATGTGCAACACCCAATCCTCCAGGGTCAAACACAAATCTAAAGAACTCACCACATGTCGCAAAGATGTTAGGAAATTTTTCATTATGCTCATACAACATCTTAAGATTGGTGAAGTTTAGAAATTGAAGTTCAAGGCGAGTAGGAAAGTTATACCTTTGAGAATGTGCATTGACGACCATATTTACCTCTCTATGCTTGGGCATGATGACATTTGAGAGTATTGCATCCTTTTTGGAATGCATCAAGTTATTCTCATAGGTGGAATACTCAAGTTTGGACCCGTTATACTTTTCACCTAAATAAACAATCGGTGGTCCTTTTTGAAGTAAAGCAGCCCCCATGATCACATTAGATGCATCACATTCAATTCGAAAGGACTTTGCAAGAATAGGTAAAGCAATAATGAATGCATTAGTGAGCCTATCAAACGAGTCCACATGCAATTCTTGAGAACTTACATTAAACCCAAGAAGGCTAACATGATTTGTGCAAGATGAATTTTTATCAAAATTAGCATAAAAATTCCATACCCTCATATCATGATACCCACTTTTCAAATCAAACTTAGAAAGATGGAAATAGTCATGCAATTCATTAAGCAAGTAATCAAACCTATTTAATGTAGGAAAGTAGCAAGACCCATGCAATTTACCAAGCATGTTATCAAATATAGGGGTAGAATGTTCATGATTTTGGGGAGCCATGCAAGTAAGCAAACCGTGGGGTATTTCCTCTGAACACACTTCTTCAAGTGCATTGGTTGTCTTGTAAGCTTCCTTTGAAGGCACATACTCAATTCTCTCACTTTCTTTTGCCTCTTTTTCTTTAGCATCACTCTCTTTTGCTTTCACCTCCCTCTCAAGTTTTCTCTCAACATGGACCTCCCTCTCTTGTTCTAATTTCTCTCCCTCTTTCTTTTCTTCATCTCTTTTCAATCTCAAATTTGTCTCTTGAATTTTGTCTTGAGACATTTTCTTCCAATATGCTTCAAAATTATCAATCTTTCTTTTCAATCTCTCCTCTTTTCTCTCAATATTTTTTTCACTCTTTTCCTTCCCATTTGGGCATTGATAATCCAAATGCCCCCATCCAAAACACACTAGGCACCTCATATCTCTACTTCTAAGTTTAAGAGTTGGAGTAGAAGGAACATTGCAATATCTTTTGTGCCTCTTTCTTTTGAGTTGTTGCTCGACCTTCATGGATTGGTGTACTAAGTCATCAAGCTCCACATAGTGTTGAAGCCCAACAATGTCTTGGATGTCTTGGTTTAGACCATGGAGAAACCGAGCCATTGTTGCCTTTCTTCCTTCATCAATATTGGCTCTAATCAAGGTCATCTTCATTTCTTTGTAATACTCATCCACACTCTTAGTGCCTTGGGTTAACCTTTGCAATTGGTTGTGAAGATCCCTTTGATAGTGGGATGAAACATGTCTCTTCCTTATCATGGCTTTCATCTCACTCCAAGTATCAATAGGTTGCTCCCCAAACTACCTTCTATCTTTTTGCACTCGGTCCCACCAATTTCATGCAGAATAGCCAAACTCTTGGGCTGCCACCTTCATCTTCTTTTGTTCACTATAGTGGTGACAAGAGAAGATTTGTTCTATTTTTATCTCCCATTCTAGGTAGGCTTCAGGGTCATTTCTTCCTTGGAAAGTAGGTATTTTCACTCCCTCAATCCTATCTAAAGGTCTCACTATTTTCCTCACTAAGTGTTTCACTCAAATTGGCTTTTTCCACACCATGGGTTTGTTTTGCACTCTTGCCTTTTCTCACTCAAAGTCCTCTTTCAATATCCTTGGAAAAGAACTATACTAATTCAAGAATGTAAACAAGTACCAAATCTTTGTGAAAAATCCCAACTAGCAATCAATCAAGAAGTTCAAGAAAAGAAAACTATTAAGACAAAACTTAGAAATTTAAAGACAAGCACGAAAAGCTAAAAAGAAAAGAAAGCACACTCTAATGGAGAAGTAAGAAGACAAAGACTCAAGAACTAGTGTTTAGGAATATAATTTGAGCCAAAAATATGTCCAAAACATCAAGTAATATCAATTTTAAGGCTATAAACACTTAGAATACGAGTTTCATCCCTTTGTATTTTTCTGAATCCAGATTTTTTTTTATACTTTTTGGGATCCTTACTTTTGCAAAATAACTTTGGCCACAAAATTTTTCTGAAAATTACAGAAAAGAACTCCCCAAACAGAATTTAAGTGAATCACAAAGATCAAATAGCCTTTTGAAACATGAACATGATGAACAAGGGGCTGTTCTTGGGAAGTGTGCCCAGAAATTAAATTCCCCCAAATTGATGTCTAGTTCATGCTTTAAGCTTAAAATTGATTGGTATACTTGATTCCACTTGTAAAGACCTTTCAATCAAGGTGTAGATTAACACTCTAACACCAATTCTTGAAATTGATAAATATCAAAGTGGCTCAAACTCCAAAAACAAGATGAAGAATTCAAAAAAATTCAAAAATCTAAAACATGGAATATGAGGAAAGGAAGCAACTTGAGCTATGAAATATCTTTTGGATGCTACGAATTACAAACCCAAATGGTCTAACAACTCATTACAACACCACATGATATGATCCAAGTTAGAATCATCAACTAGCAAAACCCAAACTAAAAAAGAAATTAAGCTCAAGGAAGCTAGCTCTGATACCACATGATATGATCCAAGTTAGAATCATCAAATTTGAAGGATCTATCCAAGAGCTTGTTCTTAGTTCTTATGTTAAAAAGACGAAAAGAATTGGGGGAAGAAGAAGGTGCGGTTGTCATCCGAATATGATTAACAAAAGGAAACAACTAAAGAATGGAAATAACTAAACAAGAAACTTAACCAAACAAGAATTAAAATGCAACAACTAAAAACAGAATGTAAATGGCACAAATGTAAAGAAGAACATAAAATAAATTAAGAAAATGGAAGAGGAAGAAGATGAAGGGGAAGGCGCCACAATCATCCATAGAATTGGAAGATTGATAAGCCAAGGAGGATTCGCCACAAAGAGATAAAACTCTTTGATAAGAATCAAGCAAGTTCTAATCCAAGAACTTGAAGAGGAGGAGCTAATGCTCAACTCACAAAAATATCCAAATAGGATAAATTCTAATATCATTCAAAGTTATCTAAATGAGGTCATACATTTCCTATTTATAGAAAAGGAAAATGCTACCCATACCAACCCCCTAATTTGGCTCATAGCCTGCAGCTCATTATACAATTAAAACCAAAACCCAATTACAAGCCTAAAAATTACTAAATGAGACCATATCCGTCCAGAACAGTGTCCCTAACTTCTATCCAGGTTTTGATCATGATAGAGTACGAATCAGGTCTTTAGCTTCAATTAAACATTGTAGATAATTCTCTTATCTTTCCAACGAATCAAGAATCACTTCAATCGGACATCTATAACTCAAGATATAGCCAAAATAAGAACACTGGTCACTTGGACTTGAATGGTTTTTCTTGGACATGAATGGATTGATCTTCTTTTGTTGCAAAATTGACTTGCCCCTCCTTTGCCTCCATCAGGCTGTAACGGTTTTTCAAGCTCCTTGGAAGCTTGACTATAGTGGACAAAACTCGGAAACGTATTCTGGGGACTGGACGTAGGTCACCAATGGTGGTGAACTGAACCAGGATAAATCTTCGGTTTGCATGCTCTTCTTCCCTTACACTTTTTATTTATTCATTTTATTATAATCGTTGGTGTTAGCTTTTGCAATTGAATTTGAGAAAAGTAATTTTCGAAAATTAAAGAAGATTTTTTAAGACTCAATTCACTCCCCTCTTGAGTCGAAGCCACCTATTCCAACATTATAGTGCTTTAATGCGTGTTCTAACTATATTATCTGCCATAACGATGTTGTATCAATATTATTGATGTTGAGTGTAGATTGAAAAGCCTGACAATTGTCAGTGCTCAATTAATTAACGGAGATAAAAGCCTTAAAAAAGCTTTATAAGGAACGCCAAATATTTATTTGGGAGACGTTGGAAAATTTTCAAACGATGTTAGTCTCACAAGTGGAATCCTAAAGTAATGCATAAAGTTAGTAGAAAAAGTTAGTTTTAAAAAATAACTGGAGAAAATTAATTCAAAAGAAAAAAATCAAATTTTAACTTAGGACGTTTTTAAACGTTAAACGACGGTTAATTCAGAAAAGATTTTCGGAAGGTATTTTAGAAACAACAACATTCTTTTCGAAACGACAATTTAGCCTCAAATGCTTTCTTCCAAGAACTAAGGTTTTGGAAAAGATTTTCAAAGGAAAATAAGTTTCATTGTTAATTCGACGGTTTATAAATGCATTTCAACGGAAAAGGTTTTCTGTAAACGAGTTTCCCAATGGTGTAAATTCCGACAACTTGGATGAGTTGTAGAGATTTTGTTTTGGATTTGTATTTCACAGAATGAAAAATGGTGAAAACGTTGAAACGTGAACCTAGTAAATGAGACATCGGGATATTAGTGTTCTGTGAGAATAGCACGTAGATATGAATCCGTGTTACGGTGTTGTGGACTGTGTGTTCTCTTCACGTTGTGAGGAAATGTGTGTAAAGTTGAATATTGTTTTCTATCACCATGGACCTTGGACTGGTGCATCGGTCTAGGGGATTCGTGATTGAGCACTCGGACGTTGTGTCCTGTGTTGACGATGAAAAATCTTAAAACGGTGTAAATCACGAATGGTGGGAAGCCTTTGAGCTATGACAAAGAAAGAAAGAACAAAAAGAAAAGTGACAAGACATGAAACGTTTTTACATGCACTAAATTACAGATGTGCCTACGGTGTTAATCTAGATATCATGGTGGTCAGGATATTCAAGACGGTGTATATCATTGTGCCTTCATGGACAATGAAAACCATAAACGGTGATCACCTGTGCCTTTTGTTGGCCAGTGTGCATTCGTTTGAACAACGGTGTGCCTTTTTGGAAATCGAGTTTGATCAACTCATTTATACGGTGTTGGGATCTCCGAACATTAAGTAAAGAAATAGATGTTGAACGTTGAAGTGTCATGCATTATTACAAATGACGATGACTGACGGGTATAAAACCCTATGATATACTACTTGTTTATGTAGTAGAATCTTATGCACCATGATTATATATGCTTATGTGTTGTTGGTGTGTTCCGCATGTAGTTATCGTGTTTAAATCCATATATTGGTTTCTCACCCTTGCTTGTACATGTTGGACATCCTATTGTGTTTTTGGATACGTGTACAGATGTTTATCAACAGTCCTCTGGGTTACTTTGGAACCCTGTAGCTTGAGCTGCTTGAGGTTGACCGACGAAGAGGTGTGGATCGTTGAAGACGAGACCCAATCTCATTGGTATGACGTATGCTAGGTAGTACGTCCTTTTGTCCTTAGAGATCTTTCATTAGACCAGCTCTTAGGATTTATAAATGTGTAAGTTGTGACACCCACTACCCCGCATATAATAAAACATGAATAAAATCATACATGTCTTTTAAAAAAATATAACAATTAAAATAAAAACATATCCTCAAGGGTAATGTGCATCACATCATCTATAACATAAAACATAGGAATCTGAAATAATCAAAATCCTTTAAAAACAAACTGCGGAAAACATAAATAATAAATATAACCCAAGTCCCGATGTCACATATCAGAGCTGGTATACATATACCGATAATACATCGGAAAAAAATCGAATAACATAAATCATAAATCCTAACTACTGAGAGAGATCTCCTCGGGATCACTCCTCGTCAGCATGCTCACCCTCCTCTGCATATACCACAGCATATGCACAAGAATAACAAAGAGAGGGGTAAGAAACACAATCATGAATATATGTAAACGGAATGGAATAGTAATTAAGATGGCATACAACATACATCAATCAACACAGATATAATCAATATATATCAAGGATGCATGTCAATGCGAATGTAACATCACTACTCCGTATGCATGTGGCCAACAACTCTAACTCTGGAAAGACGATTAGGAGTACATGTCCAGTTATCAACGTGGATGATATGCCAGACCATGGGCCATCCCCGAACACTTTCACTAATCCTGATAATGTATAGTGGCTAGTCAGGGTACTCAAGCTTATTCTTTAGGTCACTCCGACAATAGGTAGCTAGCCTATGTCACCTGGAACTTCCATACCCAACGTACCCGCAAGGACGGGATAACACCCATCGTGGCGTCCACTATCGCGATTCATCGTTTGCTTTCCACCCAACATATCAACGTCAACGTATGATGCATGCTATGCTCAACAACATGCAAACACATGTCCAACCATCCACCATCATAATCAATCACATTGATTATCAACAATGACCATCAACGATGATCATCAATCAATTAGGCGCTAACCATCGTTATTGCCTTTATCAACATTGCCAATATTATCATCATAATCAATCACTTTGATTATCAACAATGACCATCAACGATGATCATCAAACAACTAGGCGTTAACCATCATTATTGCCTTTATCAACATTGCCAATATTATCATATCGTCATTATTAATATTAACGTTCTTTGCTATACTATCAACCTTGAATTTTGATCTCACAGTCATTTTTCCATTACCCTATTCATTTCTTCTTCACAACAGAATCTGGGTGAGAAATCCAGATTCGCTAGGCGAATCGTGGCTCGCGAGGCGAGCCCGAGAGCTCCTAAACAGGTTCTCAGATTCGCTAGGCGAATCGTGGCTCGCGAGGCGAGCCCGAGAGCTCCTATATTTGGTTCTCTCATTCGCCTCGCGGATTACAATCCGCTAGGCGAATTACGTCAGACCACGAATGGTCTCTCTGTCTCGCCTCGCGAATGGCTATTCGCCAGGCGAATCATGACAGGCGTGGGAATCTTAAGAATTTCTCTAAGTTATCCCTATGCCTATCATCCCATCTCTCAAGGATCATTCCTATGGATTTCCAAGACTAGTCCAATATTGTCAATCTCACCTCTCATAACAACTCATTCATTATGGGGTGCCAAACATCCTAAAGCTATGTTCTTTTACTAATCCTATTTTCTTCATTGTAACGCACATCATCATCAAGTCATCATTATCAATGCACATCATACAATCTCATCAATGCATATCGTATGTATATTCATACTATTCATCGCACATCATAATATTGCAATCATATCATCAAGACAAACACCCATAATCATAATCATATATATTTATACAATATTCACATAGGCATGTACATGGCATATACATAACATACACATAATTACACTCATAGCATATACATAGGCATTTACAATGCATATAGACAAACATATAGGGGTCATGGGTTAACCCCTTCATCTTAACCTATCCCAAAACCCACATACTCATGATCTATTTCTTCCCCCCATACCTGGTATGACGCTCACAATGAACAAAGGAAGAGAAAACGGTCCGGAAAGATTGCGTCTCACGAACACTCGATCTCAGGACACTTGATTTCATGATCACAGTCCCAAAAGGTTCAAGAGCAGCAACAAGGAAGAGGGATTATGATGGCAGTGATGCTCCTCAAGCGAATGCGACGAAGAACGATTAAAAAAAGTGAAGTCTCCTTCAAGAATCCTTGGGAAGAGTTTAGGAATCCTTGTCTAGAGAGAATGAGGCAGTTTCTAAGAGCATTTCGACTTAGAAAATAGGTTTAGGTCGAGTCTTATGGTATAAATATGAGTTAGGGTCATTATGGGCTGATTAGAAGCCCAAAAACATGATTCTGCTGCATGCAGATTCGCTACGCAAATACATTTTCGCTAGGCGAACCAGAGAGCTGCAAGAATCTGTCTGCCAGATTCGCTAGGCGAAGTTCTTTCGCTACGCGAAACTATAGAAGCCGAATTTGGCCTTAACACATGAAATAAGACTTGTAGATAATTCTCTAAGCTTTCCAACGCATCCAAGATCACCTCAATTGGATGTCTAGAACTCAAGATATGAACAAAACCGTAAAACAGGTTTCTTGGACTTGAATGCATTGACCATTCCTTAAGGCTAAACTACCCCAACTATGAACTTGGACATCAAGAACAATCATAAACAACATATATACAACATATACAAGCAAATATTAACACATCGTACTGTGGAAAAAAAACAGGGTGTTACATAAGTCCAGTCTTCCGACTGTGACTATGAGTGTTGTGTATTCAGAGGTTCGAAGGATATATGCCTAATGGCGATGCTTGAATTATTTTATATATGATAAGTTTCCATTTGTTTTCATTTGGTTGTTGAAATTTTTTTTTTGGTATCAGATTTCCGTAACTACTCTATAGAGTTATTTTTGAAAATGAAGTTTTTGTGAACAAGGAAAAAGATAACTTGGATTACAAAAGTGACACTGGGAGGGGGTGTCACATTTCTACTATCCATAGCGCTTTTTTAAACGCCATTTTTTGTTCAACCTTTAATAGCACTCAATTTAATAACGCTTTTAAGTGCTATTAAATGCAAAAAATATACACTATTAAAAGGCTTTTCTGTTGTAGTGGAACCTCATCATCAACACACACATAGGGTGAAGGGAAGTAGAGCGACTGCCAAACAAAACAGTTATACAACATAAAACCAATTCCAGACAAAACCAATAATAAGGATTGTGCACCTTTGCCAGCCCTTTTCCAAGTGAGCGCTGGCAATTGTGCACCTTTGCCAGCGCTCTCCCAAGCAAGCGCTGGAAATTCCCTTTTTTTTATATTTACTTTTGTTTTATCTATTTCCCTCCTGCACTTAGCAAACGAATACAATTTTCAAAATCAACACAAGCAAAATCATCAATGGCCTGTATACAGAACAATTTATATATATATATATATATATATATATATATATATATATATATATATACAAAGTTAATATATTTTCATGTACACGTACAATTAGCAAAACAAACAAAAACAAATGATACTTAATTATGTTCATGTACATATATAAGCAAAAATCAAATCCTAGCACTAGCTTGAAGCCCTTGATCATTTAATCATTTGCTTCCCTTCAACAAAATCCTTGCTGCGCTTCAACAAAATCCAAGTAAATTGTAAAGTTAAAAATGGTAAACCCAAAGTTATCAAGGACACTATAATAGAACACCACTAGCACATACCTTCATTCGATAAAATGAAAAAGATAACGACACCATTCTTGCTTGAGTTTGCGACAATCCCTTTCCCGGAGGTCCCATTGGTAACCCCACTTATAATTATTAGCGTTACAGCGTAGGGTGATAGTACAAAATTGCGGAAATATTTAAAAATTCGATATTGATACCATAAACGACTTATACATAAGTAAGAGTATTGGCTCCCTCAGTAGAGCCTACAACAACTTATACCAAATATAAAAGAGTACGTAGCAAATAAAAACTAAAAGCATAGCAGCGGAAATAAAAATACAGACAACTCAGTCTCCCATACTGGCCATAACAATTACAACTACCAACCCCCGATGTTTAAAGTCCTCTAGCATCGGGATCCAGGGCTCTCCCACTAGCATCTGGTTCTATGGGTATACCATCAATCTTCTCTGGCAAATCCTCAACAAGATCTTCTCGTACATTTGAGAATAAAGAGAATATGACATAGAAAATATAGGGGATAAGAAACAGTAATATGTCATAACTGGGAAAAACAACTATATAAAATAATGTATATAGATATTAACACTCAGAATCACAATAGTGACAATCATACAACTCCCGAATAATTTTCTCTTAACTACTATCTCTCACACTCATGCAACTAACGACTAAATGGACGCGATCACGACGCGACATGCCCAACAGATCAAGGTGTCTCAGTCATCACTATGCCACCCCCATAAGGTAGGGTTCGGTCAAAATCCCGCAGGTCCAACTCGTTTCATGGGTACGACATATTCCCTGGCCCGCAGGCCAGGTCGGAATATTCGCCCGTCAACAATGTAACTTACGGTAACGACATGTTCCCCCGCCCGCAGGCTAGGTCGGAACATTCACCCGTCCCTTAACAACTCAACTTTCGGTAACGACATATCACCCCGCCTGTGACACCCACTACCCCGCATATAATAAAACATAAGTAAAATCATACATGCCTTTAATAAAGAATAATATAATAATTAAATTAAAAACATTTTCTCAAGGGCAATGTGCATCACATCATCTATAACTTAAACGTAGGAATCTGAAATAATCAAAATCCTTTAAAACAAACTGCGGAAAACATAAATAATAAACATAACCCAAATCCGGATGTCACATATCAGAGTTGGTATACATATACCGATAATACATCGGAATAAAACTAAACAACTGAACGTAAATCCTAACTACTACTGCTAAGAGAGATCTCCATGGGATCACTCCTCGTCGGCATGTTCACCCTCCTCTGCACATACAACATCATATGCACAAGAACAACGAAAGATACGGGTGAGAAATACGATCGTAAACATATGTAAATGGAATGGAATAGTAATTAAGATGACATACAACATACATCAATCAACACATGTATAATCAATATATATATATCAAAGATGCATGTCAATGCGAATGCACATCACTACTCCGTATGCATGTGGCCAACAACTCTAACTCTGGAAAGACGAATAGGATTACATGTCCGGTTATCAACGTGGATGATATGCCAGACCATGGGCCATCCCCGAACACTCTCACTAATCTTGATAACGTATAGTGGCTAGTTAGGGTACTCAAGCTTATTCATTAGGTCACTCCGACAATAGGTAGCTAGCCCATGTCACCAGGAACTTCCATACCCAATGTAGCCGCAAGGCTGGGTTAACATCCATCGTGGCCTCCACTATCGCGATTCATCGTTTGCTTTCCACCCAACATATCAACTTCAACGTATGATGCGTGCAATGTTCATCAATATGCAAACACATGTCCGACCATCCATCATCAACACCATTACATGGCTATCAACATTGACCAACAAGCATCAAAGATGATTTATCAACATCAAACTTGACCAATAAGCATCAAGAATGATTTAACCAACAACATCAGTAACAGTACGTCGTTACCAATAACATCATCGTCTTATTAATTGTTCTCTTTGTTAAGTCTTAACTTAACATTATCTTTATTAAGTATTATACTTAATCTTATTATCTAAACCTCAATTCATATTTCATTAAGATTATAACTTAATCTTAATATTTAAACCTCAAGTCATATATTTATTAAGATTATATCATAACCTTAATATCTAAACCACAATTCTTATCTTATTAAGATTATAACTTAATCTTAATATCTAAACCACAATTCATATCTTGTTAAGATTATAACAAGCCTACATAATACTATCCATCAAGCATAAGGGGTCAAAACTGCTCCTAGGCACGTGAGAATCGATTTCCACTCTCTGGAATCGATTTCTCAAGCCTTCAAATCGATTTCCAATCTCTGGAAATCGATTTTAACATGTTCAAATCGATTTCCCCAATCGATTTTTAACAAGGAAAATCGATTCTAGAAATCGATTTCTACAAGGCCAAATCGATTTCCACAGCTTGGAACTCGATTCTTGGAGGATTCAAATCGATTCCCATGTGCTGGAAATCGATTTCTGGCTGTCAAATCATACAACAACGGGTTTTCTCCGCTATCGGACCAGTCTACGTTCTCTAATTAACATATTATTCGAGCCTAAGCTATTTATCACCAATTTGATTAGTCCAACACTCATAAATCATAACCTAAGGATTCTCAAACTAATCCTTGGTCATCAATCTCACATTGCCTATTTATTTTCTCCCTATAACTATGTTCTTATAGCATACGGTTAACAAAACACCATATCATGGCATAAACAACATGCTCATCATCATCAATTCATTAACAATCATATAAATCATGAACTGATAGTTATAAACATGTTATAACATCAGATTATTCATCAATCAATACTCATATAGCCAAAAAACAACATAACAACATTCATAGGCATACGCAGGCATACATAGGGGTCATTGGTTACCCCTTCATCTTAACCTATCCCAAAACCCACATATTCATGACCAATTTTCTCCCCCCCATACCTGGTATGACAATTCACAGCCTTAGGGAAAAAGAACAGAGCCAAGTTCTGCTACGGTTCCTTCTTACGGGTTCAACACTTGATCACGATTGCAACACTGGGAAGTAGAGTCGATCTTTAAGTTAAGGATTGAAAGTGAAAACAAATCTAGAATTAGAAACTCACCTTGGTTTCTAACTTAGGAGATTAACTCTAGCAGCAAGGATGGACTAGCCAAACAACGGCGTGTTCTTGACGAAGAACACCAAAGCAGGATTCGTCCTTTTGGGTTTTCTAGAGCAAGAGATCAGTGAGCCCTAGGGATGAGAAGAGGCAAAAAGTGAGTACAATAGGATGTGGATATTAGGTTTAGGTCACACGCTATGTATATATAACTGTTAGGGACGTTTTAGGACGAATGAGCCGTACACTTTATAGTCTGATAACCCAAACGCGTACACAAGCTCTGATACGCATGGGAATCGATTCCAAAACCATGGAAACCGATTTTCCATTGGCCAAATCGATTTTCTTATCAAGGAAATCGATTTTGCCCTTTAAACAACCGATTTCCACCACCTGGAAATCGATTTCTTCACCTGGAAATCGATTTCCCAAATCCATTTCCCTTTCATAAAACGTGTTTTTGGCCTTGACACCTGAATAAGACTTGTGGATAATTATCTAAGATTTCCAACGCATCCAAGATCACCTCGATCGGATGTCTAGAACTCAAGATATGGCCAAAACCGTGAAACAGGTTATTTAGACTCGGATGGATCGATTATTCTAAAGGCTGAACTACTACAACTATGAACTAATGCATCAAAAACAGGCATAAACAACATACGCAAACATCTATAATTAAGTATTAACACATATAGACATAGAAGTGAAAACCAGGGTGTTACAATTCCACCCCCTTATAAAAAATTTTGTCCTCGAAATTTCTACTCACCTTGAGTAAACAGATGCGGGTATGACTCCTTCATCTTGCTCTCCAACTCCCACGTAGCACTTTCTTCTGTAGCTCCACCCCAAATGACCTTGACCAAGGGAATTTCCTTCCCTCTCAGCTGCTTGACCCTTTGATCTTCAACCCGAAGTGGTAACACCTCAAAGGTCAAGTTATCCTTTAGTGGAATAACATCGGGTACTATCACGTGGCTTGGATCATGAACATACTTTCGAAGTTGAGACACATGAAACACATTATGAAGGTTTGACAAGAACGAGGGTAAGGCTATCTGGTAGGCGACTTCACTGACTCTTTTTAGAATTTGGTAAGGACCAATGAATCTAGGGGTAAGTTTCCTCGCTTTCATTACTCTACCAACCCCAGTTGTTGGAGTAACTCGCAAGAACACATGATCCCCCTCCTGGAATTCGAGAGTTTTTCTTCTCTTATCATGGTAACTCTTTTGCCTACTCTATGCCACTCTCATCTTATCTTGTATCATCCTCACCTTCTCTGTAGTCTCTTGCACTACCTCAGGTCCTAACACAACATTCTCTCCAGGCTCATTCCAACACAAGGGTGTCCTACACCTCCTACCATACAAAGCCTCATAAGGTGCCATCCTAATACTGGAATGGAAGCTATTGTTGTAGGTTAACTCTATAAGGGGTAAAAACTTATCCCAACTGCCAGACTGCTCTAGCACACACGCCCTCAACAAGTCTTCTAAGGATTGGATTGTCCTCTCAGACTGACCATCGGTCTGTGGGTGATAAGCTGAACTCAATCTAGCTTAGTTCCTAAGGCCTCATGCAAACTATTCCAAAATCTAGAGGTAAATCTAGGATCTCTATCTGAAACTATGCTAGAGGGTACACCATGCAATCTAACTATTTCTCTGATATACAACCCAGTCAACTTCTCTAATGGATATTCCATGTTCATAGGAATGAAATGGGCAGCTTTGGTTAACCTGTCCACAACAACCCATATGGCATCATAACCAGCTGGACTCCTAGGGAGTCCAGACACAAAATCCATAGAGATACTATCCCACTTCCACTCAGGAATACTGAAAGGTTGCAACTTACCTGAAGGTTTCTGGTGCTCTATCTTAGCCTTCTGACACACTAGGCAAGCATAAACAAACTCAGCCACATCCTTTTTCATCCTATGCCACCAAAACATCCGTTTCAGATCCTGATACATCTTTGTGGCTCCCGGATGAACACTGAAGCCACTCCTATGTGCTCCCTCAAGGATCAACTTCCTAAGCTCTGGAATATTAGGTATACAAACTCTATCTTGGAACCTCAAAATTCCATCTGTCCCATCCTTAAAACTGAGATTTCTACCTTGAGCAATCAACTCTCTCTGGTCAAAAAGGTATACATCTATCTTCTGCCATTCTCTAATCTGATCCATCAAACTGCTAGTGATTTTCAACATTCCTAGCCTAATGCTCTTAGGGGTAATTTCCCAAGCTAAACTCAAATCTCTAAACTCCTCTATCAAATCCATCTCTTTAACCATCAAGGCTGAAATATGTAAGGTTTTTGTACTCAAAGCATCAGCCATTACATTGGCCTTACCTGGGTGGTAACTCAACTCAAACTCATAATCTTTAAGAAATTCCATCCACCTACGCTGTCTCATATTCAGCTCCTTTTGGTCAAATAGGTATTTCAAACTCTTATGATCACTAAAGACCTCAAATCTAGCTCTATAGAGGTAATGCCTCCAAATTTTTAAGGCAAACACTATAGCTCCTAACTCCAAGTCATGAGTAGGGTAGTTCTTCTCATGGGTCTTAAGCTGCCTAGAAGCATAAGCTACTACCTGACCATTCTGCATCAACACACCACCTAAACCTTGCTTCGAAGCATCACAGTACACTACAAAAGGTTCACTAGGGATGGGTAACACTAATACAGGTGCATATGTCAACCTATTCTTCAACTCCTGAAAACTTTCCTCACACTTAGAGTCCCACACGAAGGTCTGACCTTTCTTAGTAAGGTGGGTCATAGGCAAAGCTATCTTAGAGAATCCCTCTATAAACCTCCTATAGTACCCGGCTAAACCCAAGAAACTTCTAACCTTGGTCACTGACTTAGATGCTTCCCAATGGAGCACGGTTCCTACCTTAGCTGGGTCCACGGCCATCTCTCCTTTAGAGATGATGTGTCCTAAGAAACTCACCTCTTTTAACCAAAACTCACACTTGGACAACTTGGCATACAACTGTTTTTCCTTAAGGGTTTCCAAGACTATCCTCAAGTGTTCCTCATGTTCCTCCTTAGTCTTAGAGTATACTAGGATATCATCTATGAATACAACTACAAACCTATCCAAGTATGGATGAAAGATCTTGTTCATGTAGTCCATGAACACAGCAGGGGCATTAGTCACACCAAAAGGCATAACTAGATACTCATAATGACCATAGCGTGTTCGAAACGCAGTCTTTGGAATGTCCTCAGACTTAACCCGAATTTGGTGATAGCCTGATCTCAAATCTATCTTAGAAAACACACAAGCTCCTATCAGCTGGTCCATAAGATCATCTATCCTAGGAAGAGGATACCTATTCTTAATAGTCACCTTATTGAGCTGTTGGTAATCGACACACAACCTCATGTTGCCATCTTTCTTCTTCACCAACAACACTGGCGCTCCCCACGGAGACACACTAGGCCTAACAAACTGCTTCTGGAGCAATTCCTCTAACTGTTTCTTCAACTCAGCTAGCTCTAGAGGGGACATCCTGTATGGTGCTATGGATATAGGTCTTGTACCTGGCACTGAGTCTATGCTAAACTCAACCTCTCTCTCAGGTGGCAAACTATAAATGTCCTCTGGAAAAACTTCTGGGAACCCTCTCACAACTGGCACATCCTTAACCTCAGCCTTTCTCTCTACTTCCAGGGAAGATAAGATCATGTATACTTGGGCTTCTTCTCTAATAGAAGCCATGACTTGGTTGGCAGTCAGAAAACTCGGATCCTTAGGATCGACAGCAGTTCCAAAAACAACAGTTTTATCAAAGCAATTTAAAAGGACATGATTGGCAGATAACCAGTCCATACCAAGAATAACATCAAGTTGTTTAAGGGGTAAGCATATAAGATCAACTATGAAATCTCTATCATTAATGACAATGGAACAACCTTTACAAATATGTGAGGTAACAACAGGCTTATTGGTAGGGGTAGCAACAACTAGATCATATTCAAGTTGAGCAACAGGTAATCTAAGGTACTCAACACAGTCATGTGATATAAAGGAATGCGACGCACCCGAATCAAACAACACTATTAAAGGAGTTCCTTTGATCAGGCACTTACCTTGAATCAGGTCTTCAGGTTGCTTAGAGCCAAGATGAGAACTATATACCTACAATCCTATATCATCATCTACATTGAGCATAGATAATCATATAAGAGTACATAGAAGATAACACAACAGACACATACCCCAGCCTGTAGGACAGACCGGCTCTGATACCACTAAATGTGACGCCCACTACCCCGCATATAATAAAACATAAGTAAAATCATACATGCCTTTAATAAAGAATAATATAATAATTAAGTTAAAAACATTTTCTCAAGGGCAATGTGCATCACATCATCTATAACTTAAACGTAGGAATCTGAAATAATCAAAATCCTTTAAAACAAACTGCGGAAAACATAAATAATAAACATAACCCAAATCCCAATGTCACATATCATAGTTGGTATACATATACTGATAATACATCGGAATAAAACTAAACAACTGAACGTAAATCCTAACTACTACTACTAAGAGAGATCTCCACGGGATCACTCCTCGTTGGCATGTTCACCCTCCTCTGCACATACAACATCATATGCACAAGAACAACAAAAGATAGGGGTGAGAAATACGATCGTAAACATATGTAAACGGAATGGAATAGTAATTAAGATGACATACAACATAAATCAATCAACACATGTATAATCAATATATATATCAAAGATGCATGTCAATGCGAATGCACATCACTACTCCGTATGCATGTGGCCAACAACTCTAACTCTGGAAAGACGATTAGGAGTACATGTCCGGTTATCAACGTGGATGATATGCCAGACCATGGGCCATCCCCGAACACTCTCACTAATCTTGATAACGTATAGTGGCTAGTTAGGATACTCAAGCTTATTCATTAGGTCACTCCGACAATAGGTAGCTAGCCCATGTCACCTGGAACTTCCATACCCAATGTACCTGCAAGGCCGGATTAACACCCATCGTGGCCTCCACTATCGCGATTCATCGTTTGCTTTCCAGCCAACATATCAACTTCAACGTACGATGCGTGCAATATTCATCAATATGCAAACACATGTCCAACCATCCATCATCAACACCATTACATGGCTATCAACTTTGACCAACAAGCTTTAAAGATGATTTATCAACATCAAACTTGACCAATAAGCATCAAGAATGATTTAACCAACAACATAGGTAACAGTACGTCGTTACCAATAACATCATCGTCTTATTAATTGTTCTCTTTGTTAAGTCTTAACTTAACATTATCTTTATTAAGTATTATACTTAATCTTATTATCTAAACCTCAATTCATATTTTATTAAGATTATAACTTAATCTTAATATTTAAACCTCAAGTCATATATTTATTAAGATTATATCATAACCTTAATATCTAAACCACAATTCATATCTTATTAAGATTATAACTTAATCTTAATATCTAAACCACAATTCATATCTTGTTAAGATTATAACAAGCCTACATAATACTATCCATCAAGCATAAGGGGTCAAAACTGCTCCTAGGCACATGAGAATCGATTTCCAATCTCTGGAAATCGATTTCAACATGTTCAAATCGATTTCCCCAATCGATTTTGAACAAGGAAAATCGATCCTAGAAATCGATTTCTACAAGGCCAAATCGATTTCCACACCTTGGAAATCGATTCTTGGAGGATTCAAATCGATTCCCATGTACTGGAAATCGATTTCTGGGTGTCAAATCATACAGCAGCAGGTTTTCTCCGCTATCGGACCAGTCTACGTTCTCTAATTAACATATCATTCGAGCCTAAGCTATTTATCACCAATTTGATTAGTCCAACACTCATAAATCATAACCAAAGGGTTCTCAAACTAATCCTTGGTCTTCAATCTCACATTGCCTATTTATTTTCTCCCTATAACTATGTTCT
Organism: Ammopiptanthus mongolicus; assembly: GCA_039655645.1. Classification (NCBI taxonomy): domain Eukaryota; kingdom Viridiplantae; phylum Streptophyta; class Magnoliopsida; order Fabales; family Fabaceae; genus Ammopiptanthus; species Ammopiptanthus mongolicus. The sequence goes on from CM077350.1 coordinate 28,128,254, forward strand.
TATAGCATACGGTTAACAAAACACCATAGCATGGCATAAACAACATGCTCATCATCATCAATTCATTAACAATCATATAAATTATGAACTCATAGTTATAAACATGTTATAACATCAGACTATTCATCAATCAATACTCATATAGCCAGAAAACAACATAACAACATTCATAGGCATACGCAGGCATACATAGGGGTCATGGGTTAACCCCTTCATCTTAACCTATCCCAAAACCCACATATTCATGACCAATTTTCTCCCCGCTATACCTGGTATGATGATTCACAGCCTAAGGGAAAAAGAACAGAGCTAAGTTCTGCTACGGTTCCTTCTTACGGGTTCAGCACTTGATCACGATCGCAACATTGGGAAGCAGAGTCGATCTATAAGTTAAGGATTGAAAGGGAAAACAAATCTAGGATTAGAAACTCACCTTGGTTTCTAACTTAGGAGATTAACTCTAACAGCAGGGATAGACTAGCCAAACAACGGCGTGTTCTTGACGAAGAACACCAAAGCAGAATTCGTCCTTTTGGGTTTTCTAGAGCATGAGATGAGTGAGCTCCTAGGGATGATAAGAGGCAAAAAGTGAGTACAATTGGGTGTGGATACTAGGTTTAGGTCACACGCTATGTATATGTAACTGTTAGGGACATTTTAAGACGAATGGGTCGTACACAGTATAGCCCGATAACCCAAACACGTACACAAGCTCTGACACGCATGGGCATCGATTCCACAACCATGGAAATCGATTTTCCATTGCCAAAATGATTTTCTTATCAAGGAAATCAATTTTTCCCTTTAAACAATCGATTTCCACTTTCTGGAAATCGATTTCTTCACCTGGAAATCGATTTCCCTTTCAGAAAACGTGTTTTTGGCCTCGACACCTGAATAAGACTTGTAGATAATTATCTAAGATTTTCAACGCATCCAAGATCACCTCGATCGGATATCTAGAACTCAAGATATGGCCAAAACCGTGAAACAGGTTATTTAGACTCGGATGGATCGATTATTCTAAAGGCTGAACTACAACAACTATGAACTTATGCATCAAAAACAGGCATAAATAACATACGCAAACATCTATAATTAAGTATTAACACATATAGACATAGAAGTGAAAAGCAGGGTGTTACACCGCCCGCAGGCTAGGTCGGAACATTCGCTCGTCCCTTAACAACTCAACTTTCGGTAACGATATATCCCCCCGCTCGCAGGCTTGGTCGAGATATTCGTCCGTCCATCTACATTTTGACTAACGGGTACGATGATCTCCCCGCAGGTAAGATCGGAATTGCTCCTACGCCAAACTAATCGGTACGATCATCTCCCCGCAGGTAAGATCAGAATCACCCCTACGCCAAACTAATCGGTACGATTATCTCCTCGTAGGTAAGAACAGAATTGTCTGTATGCCAACACAGTGATGAACAACAACTATGCCACATGAATCTCACTGACTCATCTCAGGATCAACACTTAGTGCCTCAACCACGACTTACAAACAACCACGACCAACTTTCATCCGGCTTAACCAGGTATCAACTCACATCACAACATCAACAGATCAACTGTATCTCTAGGTTGAGCACTACGATATATATATATAACCTTGACTTTCTCGCCACACAATCATCTCCCAACTTATCAGAAATCACTGTCAGCAGTCACAAGAGCATATAAACAACAACCAGCAATAGATTCAACATTAAAATCAAATTACAGTTAAATAACATTTAATCAATCATAAGCATAAAGTAAGCATAACATATATCACATATATCATATTAAATACCAATCACAGAGCATACATCCTCAATATACAGTAAAATCAACCTAACGGTCAAACAACCTCTAGTAGGGCTTGGGTCGCCTTACGCATATCAATATATATTATTTAAAGCTTGCCTCCCGACGATATTGTGGTTCTTTCCCCCACCTTAGTAAAGCTCCCGAGAGATTCCGAATGCGGCTCTACAACTTTCAATCGGGTGCGCAGTCGGAAGTTCAAGTCCTGTCAAATTCTATACAACAAAACACAACCAGAAATAAAAATAGTTAATTCATAAACTCCCTAATCCTTAGGATTAGCTACTGCTCCTATTTAATTGATTAGGCTAGGGATGTTGAAATTCTACCAACTCTTGGATCAATGATCCTTAAGCATACCTAATACATAATCAATGATCAACTATCAAAGATTTGAACCAAAACCCCTTAAACCAATCAAAGTAGGGTTTCGGCCATCACCATGAAAAATAGGAGTTTGATTTGGCTTCCTAATCACTTGGATTACACGATTAAGGAATGAAATAGGTGAAATCAAGAACAATGAACAAAAAAACCCATTTCCCCTAATTTCTACCCATTCGGCCTCTTCTAGATAAATAGGATAGAGGGATTATTTTATTTCAAGCTCTTGGATTATCATAGTAGGGGATGATACTAGCTCATAGAAATTGGTTTGGTATTAAAAGGATTTTTCTACAATTTTCTAGAGATTTTTGAAGTTTAGATCTAAAAACTTGAACTCATGAAAATCAATGGAGAGAAATGAATATTGAGAGCTCAAGGATAAAATATATACCTTTTAGGTGATAGAGAAGGATGAGAGGAGCAACTTTGCTTCACAAATTTGGTTGAAAATCCTTGAGGAAGGTGAAGAAAAATGGAGATGAAAATGGAGGAAAAATGGAAGAAAATGGAGGAAGGAAGAAGAAGAAGAAGAAGAAGAAGAAGAAGAAGAAGAAGAGGAGAGAGAGAGAGAGAGAGATCGGCGCTAGATGAGGTGAGAGAGAGTGAGTGGATGCCAACTTGCAAGATATTTTAGGAACGTAAACGTCCTTTAGGAAAAAGACCGGGGGCATTTCGGTCTTTTCGCGTTCAGATATTTTCTAATTTCATAAATATGTAGATATTTTCTGGAAAAGCCATGATGACAGTAATGAGTCACGGGCATGCCTCCTTAGGCAATGTGACTTCAGGTTTATCCGTTTTTGGCTCCGTTACTTACGTGATTTAGTATATCACCCCAGAAAGTCGTGAAAATTTATATATTTTGAAAATTTTCAAAATCGCTGATAACATTCACAATTTTATTTAAAGCCTAATGGTTTTGTTCACGACCCAAAATTAGGTCGTCTGAGTAGTAAAATAATACTGCCAGTGTAAAACGCAGACCGGGCTCCATCTGAGTTTTTGATCAAAATTTAACCATAGCTTCCTACGATAGCATAGAGCGTAACTGTGGCCTCAGAATAATTTATTTCATTTTCTAGACCCTCCAATAAAATAAAATTACCCAAATACTGATTAATTAAAAGAATAAGAAAATCGGGGTGTTACATTACTACCCCCTTAAAAAGAATTTCGTTCCGAAATTAGACATACCTTTTTAAAATAGGCTTGGATATTGCTGTTGCATGTCCTCTTCGCGTTCCCAGTTAGAATCTCCGGTAACTTCGTCCCATATGATCTTGACCAGCGAAATATGTTTACCTCGGAGTTCCTTTATAATTCTATTCGCGATCCTTACAGGTAGAGCCTCATACTCAAGGTTATCTCTCAATTGTATTGACTCTGGTTCTAAGATGTGTGATGGATCAGGGTAGTATTTTCTCCACTGAGAAACATGAAAGACATCATGGAGATGGGATAGGTTTGGGGGTAAAGCGATGTGATAGGCTACAGAACCAATTCGGCGAAGAATTTGAAATGGTCGTATGAACCTAGGAGTAAGCTTTCTAGATTTTATTGCTCTGCCGATTCCAGTTCTCGGAGTCACTCTTAGAAAAATATGGTCTCCTTCCTGGAATTTTAACGGTATTCTCCTCTTATCGCTATAACTCTTCTGTCTATCCTGTGTGATCTTCATCTTTTCCCATATTCTCTTGATTTGTTCCGTCATTTGTTGTACTACCTCCGGTCCTAACACTTGACTTTCTCCCGTCTCATACCAACACAATGGTGTCCTACACTTCCTGTCGTACAACGCTTCGTAAGGTGCCCTTCCTATGCTTGAATGAAAACTATTGTTATAGGTGAACTCAATCAACGGCAAGAACTCCTCCCAACTTCCTGTGTGTTCCAGAACACAAGCTCTTAGGAGGTCTTCCAATGACTGAATCGTTCGTTCAGACTGATCATCCATCTGAGGATGATAAGCCGAACTCAACCTCAACTTAGTTCCCTAAGCCTCATATAACTGCTTCCAGAATCTAGATGTAAATCTAGGGTCTCTGTCAGAAACAATACTAGAAGGCACTCCGTGCAACCTCACTACTTCCTTGATGTAGATTTGGGTTAACTTCAGCAACGTATAACCTTCGCCAATAGGTAAGAAGTGAGCACACTTCGTTAACCTATCAATGATTACCCAAATTGCATCATGCCTCTTGTTAGTCCTTGGCATACCAACCACGAAATCCATAGATATACCATCCCATTTCCATTCTGGGATATCTAAAGATTGTAGCAGTCTCGCTGGCTTTTGGTGTTCTATCTTCGCCTTCTGAGACACCAAGCAAGCTAATACATACTCAGCTACCTCCTTCTTTATTCCGGGCTACCAAAACATTTTCTTTAAATCCTGGTACATTTTGGTAGCTCCTGGATGACAACTCAACCTACTCTTGTGCGCTTCTTCCACGATCATTCTCCTTAGCTCTATATCCATTGGCACACAAATTCTATCTCCATACTTCAAGACTCCATCTTGATTCATCCTAAACTCAGAAGTTCTGCCTTCCGTCACTTGTTCTTTTACTTTTTGAAGATACTGATCAACCTCCTGCTTCTCCTTGATCGTCTTCAAAAATTTACTCGTTACTATGACCATTCCAAGGCGTATCTTATCTCTAGATAATTCCATACCTAGATTCAAATCTCTAAACTGTTCAACCAGTTCTAGCTCTTTTACCATCATAGCAGATACGTGCAAGGATTTCCTACTTAACGCATCCTCTACTACATACGCCTTCCCTGGATGGCATTGCAGATTGAATTCATAATCCTTTATGAATTCCATCCACCTCCTTTGCCTCATATTTAACTCTTTCTGATCAAATAGATACCTTAAGCTCTTATGGTCACTGTACACTATAAACTTAGCTCCATATAAATAGTGTCGCCATATCTTTAAAGCAAACACTATAGCTGCTAGCTCCAAATCATGAGTCGGATAATTCCTTTCATGAATTCTTAGTTGCCGCGAAGCATATACTACCACTCTCCGATCTTGCATTAGGACACAACCCAATCATTGGTATGATGCATCACAGCATACGTCAAACTGTCCGAAAGAATCCGCTAACGTCAGTACTAGTAATGTAGTCAATCTCCTTTTCAGCTCCTGAAAACTTTTCTCACACTCATCCGTTCATTCAAAGGATATTCCCTTCCTAGTTAGCTACGTCATTGGCAATGCGATATTCGAGAATCCTTCGATGAACCTTCGATAATATCCAGCTAAGCCTAGAAAACTCAGTATTTCACTCACCGACTTAGGGCTTTCCCATTGCACTACAGCTTCAACCTTTGCTGGATTTACTGCTATCCCATCACGATTAATCACATGTCTTAAGAATTGCACTTCTTCTAACCAGAATTTACACTTGGACAACTTTCCATAAAGTTGTCGGTCCTTTAATACTTGAAGCACAATCTTGAGATGTTCCTTATGTTCTTCCCGATTAAGGGAATAAATAAGAATGTCGTCGATAAACACAACAACAAACTTATCTAAGAACAGTCGAAAAATCTAGTTCATGTAATCCATGAACACTGTTGGAGCATTAGTTACACCAAAGGGCATAACCAGATACTCGTAGTGTCCATACCGGCTCCTAAATACCATCTTCGATATATCCTCCCTCTTGACTCGAATCTGGTGATAACCGGATCTTAAGTCAATCTTCGAAAACACTACAGCTCCTTTCAACTGGTCCATCAAATCGTCAATCCTAGGCAACGGATATTTATTCTTAATTGTCGCCTTCTTCAGCTGTCGATAATCCACGCATAACCCTGAATTTCCGTCCTTCTTCTTGACGAATAGCACCGGCGCTCCCCATCACTCGGTCGTATAAACTCCAAATCCAACATGTCATCCAATTGCTTTTTCAGCTCCACTAACTCCG